>VANL01000864.1:0-21756 GCA_006352455.1 Brachionus sp. 'Tiscar'
GATGGTACTTGTTACATGTAACAACTTAAAAAATCCGATTTAGTTACATGTACTAAGTTTCGAGAATTTACGGTAATTATTTCCTCTTTTTTTCATGAACCTTCAACTATATAAACTTTAGTCACATGTAAAAACCTATTTCAATATATGTCTTTTAAACTTTAAAATTTTTTCTTTAGCTGATTTATTTTATTTTTATTTTATCTTATTTTATTAACTCTATTTTTATTCATTTTTATTCATTATTTTTCTTCTTTTTTTTTTACTTTATTCTGAAGGAGCTCTTGCTCGTTACAGAAAACAAATAAATAAAATAAATATTACTAGATCCAGGTCAATTTCCATAATAGATATTTATCGAGTCTTGCCTTTGAAAGTGTTTGTTTTATTATTTTACATTTTTAGAAAATTTATTTGAAAAAAAATTAAATAACAAATTTTACTTAATTTATTTTCTTATAAAAAATGATTAAAAAATTTAATTGTTTTGTTTTTTTTTAAAAAAAAAAAAAAGAAAAAAAAGAATAAAATAATTTTAAAAAAATACAATTAAGAATCACAAGAATTTTGAATAATTTAATTTTCTCGTAATTATTTTGTTTTTTTTTAGTATAAAAAAAATAAATAAATTTAAAAAATATCGATTGAAAATTAGCCGTTTAAATAAATTATTTTTTTTAAACAAGAAAATTTTTTTAATCCAAAATAATTTTTGGCTTAGTTTTTTAATCCATACTCCCTTGTTCACAATTTTGTTCGATTTTGTTCGAATCACAACAATTTTGTTCTAATTTCTCTTCATTTTCTTTTTTCGAATCGTCAATAATCACAAAATGATCACTATTTGAGCTATCACTCTTCAACGAGCCACTTTCCTCATTTTGCTTTTTTTCCTCTTGCTCACAATTTCCTTCGACTTTAATCATTTCGTCCGCATTTCCGACCAATTGGTCACAAATAGATTCCATAATAATCTTGTCCAAATCATTAGCTTGTGTATCGGCTAAATTTTGCTGATTTCCAATCGGAATATCATCAATCGTAATCTCATTCTCTTTATATTCGTCTGCATCAACAACTTTGTAAGGGAGTTGGTCTTTTTCACTCTCGGTGTCATAGCCCTGAAAATTGTCTTCGCCACACACAGACGAGTCTGGCTCGGACGTTCCATTCAAATATTTTATTGCACTAGCACCATATTTTTCTTTTAAACTATCCGTATCAATGACAAAATTATCAAATTCTCTCTTTAAATCAAATTTTAAATTTTCTAGCTTATTTTTTTCCATAGTCAATCTATCGTCCATCAATTGATCCTTGATTGTTTTCAAATCACCAAACTTATTGTTCAATATGCTGCTCAATCGCTTTAACAACTCGACACTCTGATATTTACACTTTTTAAAATTATCCTCTGTCTGTTCTATTTGATCAGAAAATTCAGCACTTGAAGATTCTGCCAGCGAAGAGCTTGAATTGGACTTGATGATTTTGTTTCTTCTATTTGTCTTGAGAGTTGAATAAAATGTCAATTCATTGTAAAGAATGTCAGATATTTCGATTAAAACATCTTCCATGCATTCGGTCAAATATTTATTTTCATATTTGGTCAAAGCTTCTTTTAGATAGCACGTTAGCTGAGCTGAATAATAGTTCAAGTAGTCGCAGTGCTTTGGAGATTCGGCTAGAACTTGATGTACTTTTTCCACTATTTCATTTAAATAGTCCAAATTGAAAAGCTTTTTTTCACATCCTGCTGACTTTTCTAGCTCATCATCTTCTGAGTCAAAATTATCCGAATTTTTCACATTTAAAATTATTTTTGAAATTAATTGTTTAACTTCAGCACCAATATTTTCTTTGTCCAAATCTTCATCTTCAACACCCATTATGCTCGAGCCTGAACTATTGTTGTTCGATGTCGATGTGGGTTGTTCAACTTTGGCCTTGGGACTATTTTTCACAAAAATAACTGTGTTGCTAAGCGAATCGCTTTCGAACGGAGTCGACTCTTCGTCGGCTTCGTTTTGTCTATCCGTTTCGTATTTTTTACAAGCATAGCCTTTTTGTTCATCCATGTTCGAATAGCTTTTCTTAACAAAATTCAATTTTAAATTTGACTGACGATTTGATATGTTAAAAATGGACTTTAGTGTTTGATCGCGAGCATTTTTGTCTTTAATAAATTGTAGCTCCTTGAATAGATTGAGTAAATAGAATGGTCGAGATTCATTTTGAGAAATAAGAGCAGCCACTTCCGAGTAAATTTGCTCTCTCATTTTGTCAAAAGTCAATGATTTGTACAAAGCTGAATGTTGGCCAGATCTATGCTTCATTAGAGATTTTCTTAGCGACAAAGTTGATGAAGAAATAGAACTTCGAGCATTGGATGTGCTGCTCAAGCTGGACTCGGTTCTAATTTTATTTTTTTTCTCTTCTTCTTCTTCTTCGTCCAATTCTTCAAAATCGTCTGTATAATCATTTATTTCCATGTTATTAGAATTTTTTTTTCTATTGTAAAAATAGCTGGGCAAAGCAGCAACTATTGATGCTCTGCTTGGTTCGTTTCTTTGCTCCAAATCTTCAGTATTGATTCCAATAGTGTTTGAGGCATTTTTTGGCCGACTAAGCTCGGCTAATTGTTTATTAACGCTCATCATTTGCTCGTTTAGCCGTGAAATTTCGGATCGTTGAGTGGATATTTCATGATAGGCCGTGTTCAAATTGAACATTAATTGCTGTATGTGCAATTGAGTCTGAAATTGATTGTTATTCTGACTCGATTGATCCAAAGATTTTTTTTCAACTAATTCATTAAATTTATTGAGCATTTTTTCATTCATTTTTTGCTGATTTATTAGAATATTTTCAAATTTGTCACCTAGTCTATGCAAATTGTCTGCTGATTCTTTGGACTGGTAGATTTTGGCCTGTTGCTGATCATCGTCAGCCCACTCACTTTCGCTCGACTCTGACTCAGACTTTCTTTCGGATCGATTGCTTTCTGCTTCTTGTTCGGTGTCCGATTGAGTCTGTTTGTCAATGTCAACGCCTCTCATCAAAAATCCCCTATAAGCACTTAGTATTTCGTTTCCATCGTCGTTTTTGCCGTCCGAATGCAAATTTTTGCCACTCTCTGGTTTGCTGTATTCGTCTCGTATGCACTCTTCCAATTCACTCTTTTGATTTCTCAAATTTTCTCTCATAGCCAATTGTTTCTTCATTTTTGACCAAAGCAAATCACTTGGCGAATGACATGTTTCTGTCTCAGCTGGCAAATTTTCAACTGAAAGCATATCAAATCCGTACTCAGCAGCTTTAAATTTTGATTCTATTTCATTTAAATAGGCAATCTCGTTTGTAGAATTTGAATTTTTTTCCACAAAATTGTTATCTTGGCCAACTTCTTGCTCTTTTTTGTTCAATAATTCCAGAAGCTTTTGCTTATTTCTATTAAGCTCATCCAGTCTTTCTTCTTTGTGTTTTATTTCAGCTTTTTTCAAATAGTTGAATGTCTCTTGTTCAATTTTATCATCTGCTGACGCGATACCGTTTGTATTGGCCTCAATTCCGGCCTCGTCCGAAATAATCTGAAGCCTTGATATCAAATTTTGCAGTTCTTTAAGCTTTTCTTTGGCGTTTATCAGCTTTTGTTTGTGTATTTCAATTAGTTGTTTCTTTGCCTCATTCTCTTTTTTTAATTCCTCTTCTTCTTCTTCATCTTCTTGGTCTTCTTGTTCAACTTCTTGATCACTTAATTCTTCTAATTCACAAATTACTTGACTTTTTTTCACTTCCTCAAATTCGTTCATAAATGTTTTTAAATTTGCCAATTTATTTTGCATTTTATAAAGTTCACTTAAAATTTTTTTCTCATTTAAAATTGAAAAAAAAATAAAATAAAAAAAAAATACTCTAATTTTTTTTCATGATCAGACAAATCTTTTAGCCTCAATTTAAGCTCTTCTTGAGTTTGTGTTTCGTTATAGTCTTGTTCCAATGTTTTTTGACAATTTTCACCTTGTTCAAGTGTTGCCATATTGCTGTTACTGATAGTTTTTACCAAATTATCCGAATATTTTTCGGTAAGAATATTCCTAATCAAGTCTTCATAATGCTTTGCAGTTATTTTGGACTTTTCTATTTGACTCGATGGCTCAATTTGGCTGCAATCAATATTTTCTTGTGATCGGCTAAGATCTTTCGATTTGACTGTTTTGCGGATCATGGGCTTTCTCGGAGTCAAAGTTTCAGTCTGCACGCCTCGATTGATGCAAATTGAGTTCGGATTTATGAAATTGTCTGCTTGAGACTGATCAGTGATTGGCAAAATTTTGAAAGCGTCATCAGCTTCTTCTTCGCCATCAGTGGCTATTTTTTTCAAAGCTTCCAAAGCTTTTCTGCGCCCTTCCAATGCTTTTAGCTCTTCTTTCCTCAATCTGATCGACTTTAGCAATTGTTTTTGCTCTCTCAATTGCTCCAAAGTGTCAAGGTCTATATTCATTTGTTTAATATTTTCCTCTTTTTGCTCAGCGTTTATTTTATTTGAATTCTTAATCAAGCTAGACACATAATCATCGTCAAATTCAAGACAATCTTGGTCATTTTCAGTTCTTTCATCCTCCTCGTTGTCCATGCTTTTGTTTATGGATTTTCCCACTACAACCAAATTATTCGGGGCGTTATTGATTGTTTTCCTGTATTTTTCCATTATTTCATTTATTCCATTGCCACAATTAAGCGTCAATGTATCGCTGATAAAGCTACCACAAATCGAGCCAGCCTCTGAATCGTTATGAAAAGAATTGCTAGTTTTATTTTCGTTTGATTGTTTGATTGTGTCACAAAACAAATTGTCATTCATTTCTTGAAATTTTGACAGCGAGCTCAATAGGTCCATGTAGCCTTTTTCTTGGTCTTTTAAATGATCAATTAAGCAGTGAAGTTTGTTCATTTGAGCCGAATAGTTGATCTAAAATTTTCCATTTAATTAAAAAAAGATTAAGTTTATAATATTTTTTCTTTACTGGATTGTTGGATGTTTGTAAAGTGGTCAACATTGAATACGCTTGCTTTAAATAGTCTCTTATTTGAACTAATCTGGTCAATATTTGCGTGTTAGAGAGCTCTGGTTGCTGAAATTCACAAAATTTTTAGGAAAAAAAATAAATTTAAATATTAAAATGAACCTCAGTGCTCTTTTCTTCAACACAAACAGTATTTTTGTCTATCATTTCCAGCTGAGTTTTTGTATTGTCATTAAATAAAGTTCGTCTGGCAGAATTGCTGCTCTCCATTGAGTCATACTTTTTGCTCAACAAATTGCTTAAATTTTCAAGCGATTTAAGTTTATTATTGTTTTCAGCTTGTGAATTTGAATTATAGTTGGAATGAAGATTAGATACTTTTTTTGTAATCTTTGGTGGACAAGAGAAGGCCAATTTGTCCAAGTAACTGCGTTTTAAATCCTCCAAATAGCGCTTGAACTCGGCAGCACTTGAGGTTTTCAGGCTGCTCTTAGGATCTGAATCACTTTCCAAATTAGTCAGCTCAAGGTCTCTCGGGCCATTGCCAGAATTATTTTTCGAATTAGGACTTTTTCCGTAATTTAAATTTTGAATCAATTCATTCAAGCTTTTGTTCATTTTAGTTTGTTGATATTCCCAATTTTGTACTTGATCTTCTTCCATTTCTTCGCTATATTCTTTACACAAGCTTGCCATAACTGCTTATTGTGTACTCTAAAAATTTTTTAAATTATTTTGTTTTTTTTAAATATTAAAATGAATTTCCAAAATGATTTTTTGCGATGATTTATAATTAAATTTCTAAATTTTCCGTTCTAAATGATTTTATGCATGTTGTCATGGTGGCAAACTTGAAAATCATATATTTAAACATTTAACAGATCAATGTAGGAAAAAAAAGAAAAATTAAAATTGTATGACCTTTGAATTTTTTCAAAAATAGGTTTCAAGTTCGATCGGAAAGCAATTAATTGAAAAATATGCTAATACTGGACTTTTTTTCTTCGGCTAAAGCATTCATCTTAAGACACCGGTTTGAAAAGTTTTGTCCAAAAAACAAAAACCTAATTTACATTCGAATACATTATATTAGCATATTTTTAAAAGACTTCACTTCATTTTTTAGTCTATATACAGTATTCTCAATTAGTCTTGAATCACTACATTATTTTTGTCTCCAAAAGACTCTATTTAATTATTATTACTGTACAAGTTTTAAATAAAAAAAAAGAAAAAACAAAAAGTTTTTTTTTTTAGTGCTTCAAGTTTTCAAAATTAAAATTTTGGTATCCATGATTTAAATTTTAATAGAATATTTTCTTTATATGCAGTCTTGTTATTTAATAAACTCAATCAACTTTATCAAAGTTAGATAATCTTTTTCAGGCTTTCTTCTACTTCTTCTCTTAAAAAATTTGACTATCCATATAAACCCGGAAGCGCAATCTGGTTAAAAGTTTTAACTTATGTAGTCTATTTTTTTAGTAGGATTTTTAGTAGACCCAAAACTCACACGTTTGCCCCATTTTTAAATTTTAGCTTTTAGCTTTCTTTTCAAATTTATTCTTAAGCTAAATTATTTTTATAGTTTTTAGTTAAGCAATCATAGCATGTCCAATTTTCACAGTGATCTAAAACTACCTACCTCCTTCTGAACCCTGACTTTCTCCTTCAAAATCTTCATCAAATTTTCTCTTTTTGGATCATTGACTTTAGGTTAGTTAGCGGTCTAATTAAGTTGGTTGAAATCAAACATTTTAATGGTAAAAAACACCAAAAACAAAATTAAAAATTTGACCAAATCTTACTAAAAATGCCAAAACAAAAACAATTTTTTATTTATTTTTTTTATTGTGTAACTGTACCGAGCTAATGCTTCTTCAGAAAAAAAATTAAAATCAAAATATTGTAAAAATAAAGAATTTAAAAAATTAGAATATTATTAAAAATGCATTTTTTTAAAATTTTTTTTACAAATTGCAATTAATTAAATTAATTATTAAAAATATAGTTTGGACTTTACCTGGCAGTTTGGAAAGGAACTTAGTCTTTCTTTTCAGTAAAATGTTCTTAGTTCATGCTTAAAAAAAAATAACATTAAAAAATTAATAAAATACAAGATTAAATAATTTTTTTTATAAAAAAAGATAGTAATTCTATGTTCCTCAAATTATTAAAGTTCACGAAATTCAAAACTTAAGTAAAAAAGTAAAACCATAGATTTGTCAGAATTTTGTCTGGATTTTTTTTTCTAAATTACATTAGCATGTAGAGAATTTTATGCTCTTTCAGAATATATATACTTTTTTAGTATATTTAAGTTTTATCTTTGAGATTTTGAGTCTTAAAGAACAACAATTTTTTAAAGGGTTTGCTATTTTTGGAACCCTAGATGTATAAGATTTTTTTCTTTTTTTTTCTTTGAATTTCGTGAACTTTAAATTATTCAAAAAAGTTAAATGGCATATATAAAAAAATATCAAAAGGTAATTCACTCGCTTTGCACATTAAAAAATTGTAAGTTTGCTAAATTTTTTTAGAAAATTTTGGTCAAACTGAGATTTGTACTGTGCAAAGAGGATTCAGGTTTCTCAATTTGAACCATTACACCAAGCTGTTTCTTTTAAACTTTTTGCAAGCTATAGTATATTTCTTTAGAAAACTTAATCAAATGTTATGAAAGCATTCCATTCATTTGAATAACAAAATTTGTTTTATTTTATTTTGTATAATAAGAACTTGTAAAATTTTTTTCCTTAATAATTTGTCTCTTTTCTTTTGTCCATGGGACTTAAAATTCAATTAAGCTGTTTTCAGTATCGCTTGCCGCTAAGATATTCTGGTAGCCCAAATAGTTATGGCTATTTAAATTAAAAATCTTATATTAACACTCAAAAACCGGTATTTTCGAACCTTGTGTTATTTTTCTTGTTTGTTTTTATTCCATAAAGATAAGCATATTTTGCATCAAAAATTAAATTATTATTATTATTTGATTTTAAAATTTTTATTAAAAAAAAATTTCAATGATGTTTAAAATTTATTTAACTAAAAACAAAGAAAAGATGTAGCATAAAAGCCGGAAAAACCTGTCGGGTTTTTGAGTGTTTAAGTGTTTGACTCATAAGATAGTTCAATTATCACTATCCAGTAAGTGTTTGTAGCAACTTATTTAAATCTCAAAAAAATTATTTTAAATCAAGTAAAAATTTATATATTTTTTTTTTAAACAAAAAATATTTAAAAAAAAACAAATTTTGTTTTTTTTTTTTCTTTAAATTTTAAACTCATTAATTGATTATATTTAAATCTTTATTTCGTCAAAATAAAAATATATTGTCGAAAAAAAAAGGCTTATATTTTTTGAAGTAGAAAAAATATTTTTTTTTTATAGAAAAATTATTTTTAAATATAGAAAAATACTTAAGAAAATAAAAAAAAAAATATTAATTTTTTCTCGGTCTTCCTCTTTTACGTTTCGCGATTTGACCGTTTTGATTTTCTAATAATTGATTATTTCCGCCAATGCTCAATATTTGATTTGATGTTGTCGCTGATTGAGTTTGAATTGAAGGTTCGATATTGGCTTGTATTGATCTGAAAATTTGCACATTCAAAGGACCAGTCGAATTTCTCTCTAGAGCAGGTAGAGCCTTTTTTCGACGGCCTCTTTTAGAATTTTTCTCAATGTTAAGATCTAGAGTTGGAAATTCTAGTAATTCTAATTGATAGCCAATACCAATCAGATGCTTGCAAATGAAATTCTTTTTCCAATATTGACAACTGCAAGTGCTCAATTCCCAAATCTCATTGTTTATATCTATTACATGTATTGAATCACTCCAATTTTTATATTCATTGTAACTGTCCCAAGTTGATTTTGAGTAAATTTTACTATTCTTTTTTTTAAGCGCACCCATTCAAAGCCTAGAGTCCATTCGTGAGTAGAAACTTCTGGTTTTGTCGCAAATTTTTTGGTAGTGTTGAACTTAGGGTCCCGATTTGATGACCAATCTGATAACAATTTATTCATGCAGATGACGAACTGTCGAAGAGGTAAGCGATCTCTTAAGGTTGCTTCGTCTTTGATAACATCGTTTGTTGATTCCAAGGCTTTTATTGTTAATTTATTCTTAATCGATAAAGGTGAGAAAAAAGATAATTATTTTTTTCTATTAGGAAAATTATTTTTTCTAAAGAAAAAAAATAACTTTAATAAATTCATATTTTCTACTGCAAGAAATATAAGCCAAAAAAAATACCATAGCCCTTTAAAATGTCTGCCCAAAATTCAGTTGATACTACTACTAAAATAAAAATATATGACTTCAATAATTTTTTTGACACCAGAAGCCCCAAAAGAGTCAATGAAAGACCAAATTTTTATACTCAGTCAATCAAAATCTATTTTTTTTAATTTTAGATAAGCTTTCATAAAGTAAATTTCTTATACAATTATACAATTATAAATTTAAAAATATAATTTAGAGAAGAGTAACCTGTTAATTTATTATTTTAAAATTAATAATTTTTTATGGCACATAGAAATTATTTTTTTATATTAATAATTCAATAGAAAGGTTAATAAAGAATTTTAAGAACAAAATAAATAAATTTTTTAAAATTTTTTACTTTCAAAATTTATTTAACTTTAAAGCTAAGAAGTTAAGCTCAATCACAATTTAAATTAAAATAAAATTTTAACAAAGCATGCACATTAATTTAAAATCTGGCTCTTTACAATTAACTAATCAATTTAGCATCCTCTATCCATTTCTTACTTAAATATTTAATTCTAACTAATTTAATTTTCAATTCGGCTTTTTATTAGCATGTAGTGACGTTAAGTTGAATTTTTTTCAAATTAATTTCAAGTTTCAATTTTGTCAAACTATTATATTCGCATTTAAACTGATAAACAACATTTCATTAGAGAATTTTCAAGTTTTTTTTAGACTTCCAAATCCTGACTATTAGTGAAAATGATGGATCCAAAGATGAAATCGAACAACATGTCAGGTGGTGGCCATCAGAGCTATTCATTGTCAGATTATGTAAAAATAGAAAAAATAGGCGAAGGCACATATGGTGTAGTGTACAAAGGAAAAAACAAAATAACTAATCAATTAGTTGCTTTGAAGAAAATCCGTCTGGAAAACGATGAAGAAGGCGTACCAAGCACAGCTATACGCGAAATTTCTCTGCTACGCGAGCTACAGCATCCCAATATAGTTTCATTAATGGATGTTCTAATGCAAGAGAACAAGCTTTATTTGGTTTTTGAATTTTTGTCAATGGATTTAAAAAAATACATGGAAACTTTACCACCTGGAAAGCTTTTGGAACCGCAATTGGTGAAAAGCTATTTACATCAAATAACTCAAGGTATTCTTTTTTGTCATCAAAGACGAACAATGCATCGAGACTTGAAACCTCAAAATTTGCTTATTGACAAAAACGGAGTCATTAAATTGGCTGATTTTGGACTAGCAAGAGCTTTTGGTATTCCAATTAGGGTCTATACTCATGAAGTAGTTACTTTATGGTACAGAGCACCAGAGGTTCTATTAGGAGCGCCTAGATACTCTTGCGCAATTGATATTTGGAGCATTGGATGCATATTCGCCGAAATGGCAACGCGCCGCCCTTTGTTTCATGGTGATTCAGAAATTGATCAGCTATTTAAAATATTTAGAATTTTGGCTACTCCAAATGAAGAAACTTGGCCCGGTGTGTCCGAACTACCAGACTTTAAATCATCGTTTCCAATGTGGCGCGGAAATAACCTAAAAGATTCTGTTAAAGTGCTCGATCCTCTTGGCCTTGATTTGTTACAGAAAATGCTCGTTTACATGCCTTCACAAAGAATAAATGCCAAAGCTATTCTAAGACACCAATATTTTGACGACTTGGACAAAAGAAGTCTTCCAGCTCAAGTAGTTGAAGAAATATGTTAAAATATCTAGGAAATTAATCACTAATTAATATTAAATATGTAAATTTTTTAAAAATTTTATTTTCTATGTATACTGAATTTTTTTTACTGACTATTTTCTATGTATTTTGATCAATTTGAAAATTTATATGGCTTTATCTAATTCGAAAATATGAATCGCTAATAGTCAATCGTTTTTTTTAATAAATATTTTATTCAAATGATTGTCTGACAGATTTTTATTTAAACATTTAGTTTAAATTACTCTCAATTTATTATGGAATAAATTTATTTTATTATTTTTTTTTGTTTTTTTTTTATCATTCGAGCAAAAAAAAGATATTGTAAGGAAGCATTATTTAAAAATAAAATTCAAATGAAAATTTAGCTTTAAATATGGGTTGTCCCTAAAATCCCTAACCGGAACCATCTCTTCTAAAACACGGAACCAGAAAAAGTTAAAAAATATATGATTTTAATAAAATTTTTTCAAATTTTTTTCAATTATTAAAATTATGATCATTTTTAATCTAATAAATAATAGAAGTAAATAATGCAAAAAAGATCAGTATGGGTTGAAAAAAAATTATTGTTTTTTTTTGTCGAAATTTTTAAAACCTGTGTGAGATTTTGATTGCATCATTTGAGAAATTATTCCGGCTTTAATACATGAAATTTGAATGTTTTTTTGAGCCCAACGCATTACTTAGTTTAATAAAAAAATTTAGAAGTAAAAATTGGTCAAATTGAACTTCTTACTATTGAATTTATTTTTTAGGATGAAGTTAAAATTTTATAATACGCTGCTGTGACATATTTGAAAAAGTCATATAATTATAAAATTGGTCAAATATTTTATTTAAAAAAAAAATACAGAAGTTAGGAAAAATTTATTTTTCTTAATCTAAACAAGAAGCAAAAATTAAATATTTTCCCAAAAATATAAAAAAGTTTAATGGTTGTAAATAAAAAAGTAAAAAAGGAAAATTGAAGTTTCTGATCAAAATTTTTATGCTCATGCTAAATATTTATCTTTTAAAGAAATTTTAAAGAGTGTTTGAAATGATAAAATTTAATGCAGAGACACATAATCATGTGTAGAAAAGAATGTTAAACCATTTCTAAGTGTCGTGCATAATTCTGCATGCAGAAATTTTTTGCAGAAATGTGCAGTTATAAAAAACTAAGTTAAACTTTGAAAATGTGTTTCTGCAAAACAAAATTTAAATTCTAAATATGAATAACTTAAAAACCTTTTTTTAATGAAAAATTTTGAGCATGATTATCTTAATTTGATCATAAACTTCAATTTGCCAAAAAAAAAAATGTTTCTTTTAGCTTAATTAATTAATTTGTTTCTATATTTATTATTTGGAACCTATCCTCTTGATTTTTTTCAAAAAAAAATTATATTTTTTTAATTATTTATCTTATAAATTAATAAAAATTCATTAAATAACACCAATGAAAAAAAAGTTATTACAATTTAAAGATTTTTTTCTTGTTTTATTGTTCCAATATTCACAATGCCCTCCTTGAGGTATTTTCGTTTTTTTGTAAGCGCTCGTTTTAAACGCCCAACCCGTTCTGGGCTAGTTAACATTCTTAATATTCTATCAGCTGTTACGGTATTTAACAATATCATCCTATCCAACTAAAAAATATTAACGATTAATTAAACAATATTAAAACATCCACTGAGTTCTTTAATTTTTTTCCTGGCATAGATTCATGTCACTATTGAGCAATAAATTTTTGTTTTTATTCAAAAAGCTATTTAAATTAAATTTGCTTTGCTTTACAAATTCATTTTCTTCAATTTCTAATTTTTATAGATTTTTTTAAAACTTTCCCATTTTGGATTCGATTTATTTTCAATTATTATTAAGAATATCATTCAACTTTTATATTATTTTTCGGAATTATTTCAAATTTTGAGCCATTAATTAAAATTTCCTAATTTTTAATTAACTTTCCAAACTTTTAAAATTATCAACTTTCAAAATAAGGCGCCTTTATAAACAAATATAAGAATTTCTAATTTAAAAAGACAGTTACTATGTCATTTATTTTAAATGCAACACTTGAACTCCTCCCAACCTCATGTACAAATCTTTTAACATGGCGAAGATTTTTACTCCAATACAACCAGTAAAAACCTGAAAAGTATTTTTTATATATAGTTGTGAATGAATGAATGAATGAATGAACTATTATAAAATATAAAATATAACAAAAATATTTTAAATAGTATATTTTTATTGTTTCAAATTCAGAAAAAAATATTTTATTAAGTTTTTTTTTGAAACCGACTGGTTGGCCTCGCTTTTTTGTTTCATGTCTGGGATTTTTGTTTGTGGTTGTGCTTGGTCTTTCCTACTTGAATCAGAATCTGACCCCTCACAACCACTAATGTCAAAGTCCGATATTTTTTGTATTTCGCAAGGTTGACTTGATAAAGCATTTGCTATAATTTTTTGACGACTTGAACGGCGTTATCGTTCAAGTGGTAAATTTATAGCGATTTCTTAAAAAAAATATTTAAATATAATTAAAAAAATTTAAAATTAATTCCCATTGATTTCTGTTTATTTTAACAACATGTATTGACTGAATATATTCAATAAAATCGTCAAAATTTGTTGAATCTTTGATTAATATTAGCAAAATTATTGTTTTTATTATTTGTAATTCTATTTGTAAGCGTTAGCTCCTTCAGAGAAGAATAAAAAAAAATAAAAGTTAACTTAAATCAAAATAAAATGATAAAATTAAAAGTTAAAAAATGAAATAATAATTAAAAATATAGTTTTCTTTTATTAGTAATTGTATGAATTTAAGGATAAAAAATAATTGAAGGATTGCCAACCCATAATTTAAGAATAAATCGAACTGAGTTTTGAATAGTTAGAAATTTTTTAGTTTTAAACTAGTTTTTCTCCAACATTTTTATTTTTAGAGAAAAATGAATATTTTTATATTCTTAAAAAACGTGACTATCTGCTGACACCTATTTTTCTAAAAGAGAATTTAACGAGCTTTCTAAAAATGTGCTTAGTTTTTGTCCAGGAAATAAAGTTTTTGAGATATTTAAATTTAAAAAAAAAGATCTTGGTTATTTTGGGAATCAGTTAGAATTTCCTTTACTTTTAGCATTTAATCATGGTCTCAATGAGAATAGTGAAAGAACTATAGGGTTCAAATGACTTATAGAAATATTTATCATCATAATATATCGCATCGCATTTTTGAAATATTAAATTCACAAGAGCCCAAAATATGAAAAATTAAATTTTAATTTTTTTATTATTTAAACATTTTTTGATAAGAAAAACTTAAAAGCATCAAAATAATTTTCCGATGACTTGATCAAGGTTTTCAAAGACAAACTATTTAAAGAAATATTTTCAATTTTGAGAAATTCTAAAACTTTGATGTAAAATTTATAACACTCTAAGAATAATATAAGAAATTTATAGTATAAATTTTTATTAATAATTTGTAAACCATAACAAAATTTTACTTTAGCATTAAAATAAAGCCTGGAATACAATATTAAATCCTATTAAGACTAAAATAATTAATTAAACGCTAAAAATTTATTCATAGACCCAATTTTTTGAGTGCGATTCCCAATTAGCTAATTCTTCTGGTTTAAACCACAAGGCGATTTCGCGTTCAGCACTTTCAACTGAGTCAGATCCGTGGCAAATATTGCGACCAGTTTGGACACAGAAGTCACCACGAATGCTGCCTGGTTTGCTGTCTTGTGGATTGGTTTCACCCAACATGACACGACCAGCTCTAACGGCATTCAAACCTGACCAAACCATGGCGACAACTGGACCGCTAACCATGTATTGCATCAAGCTTGGGAAAAATGGTCTAGCAGCCAAATCTTTGTAGTGTTCTCTCAACAATTGTTCAGTTGGTTGAACCATTTTCAATGCACACAAATGGTAGCCTCTTTGTTCGAATCTTCTGATGATTTCTCCAACCAAGTTGCGTTGGACACCATCTGGTTTGATCATAATGTAAGTTCTTTCTTGAGCCATTGCTATTTATTTTTTTTAAATCTAAAAATAAAAATTATATTTAATTAATTTTTATTCCAAAAACCCATTTAACCATGTGGTGTTGAAATTTTTCAGCTAGAAAAAAATTTAAATTTTGTCGAAAATTAATCTGAATGAAATTTTAATCATCTTTGTCTTTTTTATACCATTTTGAAGCGTTTTGCATTCGTCAACAATATTGTTTTTTAATTTGCAATGCTTTATTTAAAAAAACAAAACGTGCAGCACATTCAAAAAAAAACATTTAGATACTAATGAAACATATATGTATTCGAAGCTTAGTTCCAAATTTCTAGCTTTTTAACATTTACTCTTTACGAGTCTTTATTCAAGTCTCAAATCGTTTTTTCTAAATGATAAGTAAACTAACAATATTTTTTGTTAACAAATTCAAATTAATTAATTTAGTTATTTACTTATTTTCAAATTATACTATAATTTTTAGTTTATTTAATTAGCTTTAATATATTTATTTACCAAATGAGACACAAAAAACATTTTAATTAATATGATTATTTTTTGGATGTTTGTGCATTAGAAAGGATTAATATGACAACAAAATGAATGCTTGCTAATTTTATTTTAATTTGATTCAAATGACAATAAATAAAGGGAAATTTTGAGTTGAAAATTTTCTTCTGTGCCTGAAATTCAATTCTTCAGTCGATTTTTCTTTTAAATAAAAGTAATCTAATATTTTTCTTGATATAAACCGATTTTTAATTAATTAAAAAAATATATATTTCTATCAAATGACTCGTTTTATTAGTTTAATTTATTTTTGTTCTGATATTGGAAATCAACACCTAAAAAACAGAAGACCTATGCATTAACAAAGAACTTGATGCACCAACTTTAGTTGGAAAAGACAATCTAAAATGCATCATAGGTTTTAAATTTTTAGGAAGTTAAATTAATAAAAACAAGAGGTTCTCAGGGAAACATCAGGAATACACTGATGAAAGCTGGAACTATTCTTTATATTCTTTATATGAGGTCATCAGGCCGGACTATTATCTATGGCTTAGTTTTTCTTTAGTAGATAAATAATTTTTTTGGTAGATTATTTTAAATAAATAAAAAAATAGATAAATAATTTATAAAATAAAAAAACAATTTAAAATATATTTTTATTCAAAGGTAGATAATCTTTAGATGAAAAAAGATTAATCATAAAAGTGTAAAATTTTTGCTTTAAATACTTGATATAAAATTTAATTCCTTGGACTTGCTTGATAATTAAACTTAAAAAAAATAACTTAAAAAAAATAAAATTAAAGAAAATGTCTGAAGCTTCATTCACTTCTATTCTTTTATCAATCAATAGTCAGGAAAATCAAGTTGATTATCTTGATAATGATAACGAACACATTGAGCAGGTTCAATCGAAGCGGGGATCAAATGCAGTTTATATCTATTTAAGATAGATAGTTGTTAACTGATTTTAATTTCAAAAATTTTAATGTCAAAAATGAAATAAGTATTTAATGTTAAATTTTACTGATGTTAAAAGTTCAATTAAGTTAGTCAATAAAAATAAGGTGGCATTAAATTTATCATCAAATATTTTTATTTTTATCACCAAAATAATTAAAATTTAATCAAAAAAAATTCATCATCTAAATGCACGAAATAAGTTAGAATAGATACATTAAATAAATAAATTTCAGCTTCACAATTTTTTCGATCTGTTCAACAATAATAATATTGTTTACTCCCATATCTAACGGATGTTCAAAAAAGGTCCGCCCTATTTTTGAATTAAAAAAAAATAGAGTTCTATTTTTTAAAATTTTCTAACACATAATCCTTTCATATAGACAAAAGTGTATGTTTTAAATAGACAATAAATTTAGACTCAAGGTGAACACTTTTTTTCATATTCGGGTATTATTTAGATAGATGATTGAAAGTTTTATATAAATTTAAATTATCAGGCAACCAAATGATTCTGTTCAAAAGCAAAGCTTAATAAAGCAATCCTAGTATTTATTAGATATTTATTTATATTTTTTTAACCGTTTATCACATTAAAGCGACCAACAGCTCATTTTAATCACCATTAAATATGGATTCAGAAAATATATAAAACATGTATATTTGAAAAAAAAAATTTGGAGGATTATTTTGGTCATTAGTAGTGGTCAAGAACGCTGACCAATCAGGTAGATGTCTCATTTTTTGAAAAAAAAGACTTTCATATTCGAAAACAGGATATAATTTTGAACAAGTGCGTAAAATGTTAGAAAATTTTAAAAAATAGAACTCTATTTTTTTTTAATTCAAAAATCGGGCGGACCTTTTTTGAACACCCCTTACAAGTATGTAAGAATTTTTTTTCCAACTTTCTTCAACTATTTCAATTGATTTTTCATCGTGGAAAGTCTTAACGTTATTAAAAAACCTTTGCCACGAAATTTTCTATTTGGTTGAATTGTTTATGTAAGATTTTGAGAAGATTTTGTTCTTCACTCGACGCATAATCACTTAAAGCAACTGGATTTGATTCGGACAACAATTTAAAGGAATTACATTTTTATTAAATTTTGGAAAAAAAATTTTCATTTAATGTTATATATATTTTTTTTTAAATGCATAATTTTTTTAATTTGATCCATCATAAAAACAATTGATGAAAAAAAATATTTTTGCTGATAAAAATTAAATTTTGATGGAATAATTATTTTCTTGATGATAATTTTGGGTAAAATTTTAATGCTAAATTAATATTTATTCGATGAAGAAAATATTTATTCTCATAAAAATAATTAAAACCTGTATTTTGTATAAATTGCAACTGAATGAGAATTTTTTACTTTTTCGATCTCTTAAGTTGCTTTCTTCGTAAATTATCTCTTCCATTTCATATATTTAGTTTAAATGCAACTTTTTACTATTTTACAATATTTTGTTCAAGTTATAAGTAAATATCAGACTACTGATCTTTTAAATTTTTTAAAGGGTAAAAAATTAATGTTTATCAAAAGGATGTCAATTTAAAAAAATTTTCGGACTTGTTTAAATTCAAAGCTTTTTTTTATCCGAAAGGAAGTGGTCAATTAGTTTTTTTTTTTAATTATTTGATTGCTTGATTTATAAGTAAAATCAAATCAAAATAAAATAGCATCATTTTTTTAACATTATTAATTATTAATTAAGATTTAACAATATTTTCCTTATTTAGAAAATAACATTTAATTCCATATTTAATTTAAAACTATGATCATTTACAATAACGAATAAAAAATACAATAAAGAGTCTAACTTCAGTCGGAGCCCTTGGAATAAATGACAGAATTCTCAAAACCAAAATTAAAATCCACTTCTACAAAACATATTGGCAACTTATCATATCCTACGGATATGAAGCACTAAAAATTAATCAAACTGACCAAAGAAAGCTAAAAACAACTGAAGAAACCGTAATCAAAAGAATCATGGATCTCGGAAAAAAAGTTAAGACATCCATACTCATGTATACCCTATATAGATATGGATACAATTGAAATGATGTAACTAAAAAGAAAACTCCATTTTGTAAAAAAGCTGATCATCAATAAAATTACAAGAAAAATTCTGGAATGCTTATTAAAAGAGTTAAGACAAAATGGAAAAAATACTAGTAAGAAATCAGTTCTTAGTGAACTACGCGAAATACTAGTGAGTGAAAATGAAAGAATAGAAAACTTAGAAGACCTTGAAGAAAAAATAATTGATAAAATTTCTCTAAATAATCAAGAAAATTAAAAGGATGAAACTGTTGAGTCATTAAAGTTTTGTATTCTTGGATCAATGACCAAAGAAAAACAAGAAAAAATGTTTAAGATAACGAGATCTCAAAAAAAAGCTAGAAAGCATTTTATCTCAATGTGAAATTATGGAATAAGGCTAAATGGAGACAGTTAATTTTAAGTGACGAAATGAACATTGAAGTAGGCCAAAGAAAAAAATCAAATTTAAATAAAAAGGATGCCGTCAGAGAAGTATAATGAAGATTGCATTATTAAACGAACAAAGCAAGGAAATGGTTCTATTTGAATTTGGTGCTGAATGAGCCACTATGGTTTAGGATTTTTTTCTTTATTTAACGGAAGACTTCTCTGTGTTAAAAAAAAAAACAAAATTATTTCGTTTTTATTATAAAAATATACAAGAATAGAAAAACAAAAAAAAATTCAATACAATTTTAAACATAGGTCTTTAAAAAAATATCAAACATTCTAAAAAAAATGTAAAAATTTAAAAATATCCAGTTTCTTCATCTAGTTCAATATCAAAATCATCCAATTGAATTAGTTCAACATCATTTTTTTTCAGCGATTTTCTTCTAAATCTATTCAAACCTTGAAAATTAATTCTCGAAAACGATTTCGTTGCTGTCACTTGTTCATTACTAGCTCTTTGATTATCAGTCCTAATCAAGTCAATTAAACTTTTGTCTAAATTTTTGTGACTCCTAATAAAATTAGACATTTCTGAGTCCGAATCTTTGTCAATATCTTTTTTCAATGTTGCACTCTCACCGAGGTATTTTTTTCTATTCAATATTCCAGCGGTCAAATTAACCGGTTTAACTGCATTGTTTTTATTTTTGATTGTCGGCTCCGTAACAAAATGCAACTCTTGATTACGTTTAAAAAATTTTATCACAGTCTTCTTTTCTTTTGGATAATTAATTTGACAATTTTTCATTTGGTTTTGGTCATTTTGATGCGAAATAAACATGTTCTTACAGTCGTCCATTTGCTTCAAAAAAGTATGAATGCACAAAAGACGCAGAAGCTCGCGTCTGAACTTGGTTCCAGTCATGCAGTATGAAATAAAGTTAATTACATGATTGGTGTACATCATTAGATTCATTATGGTCCAAAAGAGTTCTATATATGGCCAATTGGGCTGAATGTAAGAGCCCTGAATTAAGCAAATAAATAGTAGAATTGGCGCTTCTAGAACAAAAAAAAGCACAGACACACTCACTATCATTATGCACATTCCTTTTATTTTACGAACTCTTTTCAAATTTTTTCCATTGCTTTTATTTTTGGTCAGTAAAACCTTGTGTATTATGTTTATATTGCATATGAGCATTATTATAAATGGAAGTATAACTTGGGCACTTGCATCTATCCAAGTAAAAATCTTGGAAAAAAAATAACTGTACACAGGACTATTGTGCTTAATTAGACACTTTTTGTACACATATCGGTTAACTGGTTCATCGTTTAGGCTTTGACCATTCTCATTTGTTGGCACGCTTATCTTACTTTTGACATAGTTCACTTTGAGATCATTAAATTGATTGTCCTCTTCAAATAGCCACAAAAAGCCACTTGAACGAAACTTGAGCTCGAGAATGCTCGAATTGCTCGTCGAATATTTAGATCTAGTCGACAGGTTTCTCAGCTGAGCTCGGTGAGTTTCAGTAAAGGGCGCTTGATTTGCCTTTGAGTCAACAAAATAGAGAAAATGCGAGTTTATTATGATAAGAAATATGGCCAAGTAAGTGGACACTTTGACGGCTGTTTTAGGAGTGCACCATTTTTTTGACAAGCTTAGAAATGAAGCTGCTATTAGACGGTCTATATTTACGGCCACCAGAAGCCAACTTGCCATGTGAAGAACAAAGTAGAATGAAAAAACGTGAAATTTACACATAATGTCGCCGTTTATATCCAAATTGTATTTGTTAACAAGAAAATCGCGCAACAAACCAAAATATAAAACCAAAGTGTCGCAAATAGCCAAAATGGTTAGATATGTAAATGTGGAATGTATTCGCATTTTGCGTCTAAGTAGAACAAAAAGCGATAAAATATTTCCAATTGTGCCGATTATTATCCATACTAAAGATGTTTCTTGTTGCAAAAATTTTATCAGCACTTTAGTCACTGTGTTCGGCTCCGGATGTTCAAAGTCAAAGTAGTTAATAAAATTGGCTATTGATGACGAGTTCTCCAAGTCAATGCTTTGAGGGTCGATCAATGCGTCATCGGCATAGGACGATCGCAATATTGACATAATTTAAATCATTTAGAAAAAAAAATTTTTTCTATTTATTTCAAGCTTATTTTTACTTTTTGTTTTCTAGTTTAGTTTAGTTTATTATTAACTCGGTTTAAATTACATTATGAAATTTTAAAAATAATATCTAAATTATTTTAATTATAAATTGATTTAATCAAATTAAACTAGATTTTAGCCAATATACTTAATTTGCAGCAATTAAGACTTAATTAAAAATTTAAACAAAAATTTCTATAACTATTTAATGGTCAGAAGCTTTTTCTCACAGTGTTATGGTTATATTAATTAATTTAAAAAAAATTAAATAAATTCTAAGAAGAGCCGTCAAAATCAAAAAATGTTTCTTCAGTGTATAAATCCATTTCTTTTAAAAAATTACAGCTTAGATTATCAACTCGATGCAGTAACCTGTGTGTCATCCGCATGGATAGAAAGCCAAAAAATGATTAAATTATTAATTAAATTTTCAAATTTTATCTTTAGAAAAGATTTTAAAATTTCTGCAGTTGCAACAAGAAAAGCAAATTGTGCACTTAGTATAATTAAAAAATCATTCAAATGTCGCGATAAATTAACAATTAAAAAACTTTATTAATCTTTAGTAAGGCCTCACTTAGAATATGCAGTACAAGTTTGGAATCCATATTTTAAAAAAGATATTGCCAGTATTGAAAGGGTTCAATGAAGAGCGACT
>VANL01000865.1:0-21711 GCA_006352455.1 Brachionus sp. 'Tiscar'
TTCGGATATAACGAAGTTCGTTTATAACGAACCATTTTGAGAGTTCCGAAGTAAGTTCGTTATAACCGAACTCGACTTAATTCTTTACTTAATTGTAAAATGCATATTTAATTCTTACTCATATTTTTTTTAAATTAAATCAAGTTAAATCAAGATAAATATAAGTTTTTTCAGACATTTTTTGTTAAATCAATCAAATCAACAATCATTTAAATTTTATTAAAAAATATAAAAAAATAAAAAGTAACTCAAGGGGTCCAAAAAACCCCTCCGGGTTTTGAGTGTTAAGTAAAAAAAATATTGAATCAAGTTATGGCTTTATTTTTTAATTCAAACTCAAAAAATTAAACCAACTTCTTTAATAATTATTCTTCAAATTCAAAGAAAACTGTCTGAAATTTAGAATTCTTGTAAAGATTTCTTCGACAAAGTTCTGACTATACACATTAATCTTAAAATGGAAAAAAAATGGAAAAATAAAGAGGAAAAATCAAAATATTATTAATTAAGAGACAACAATTGAATTAATTGAACATATTCATTGTGAAAAAAAACACGGTTTTGTTGACTCGATATTTTATCTAAAATAGAAGAAAAATTTGGCTTTGTGAAATTTTGAACAAAAACTTTAAATTGTAAAAACTTTTTTTCCATAGGTCTAAAACTGGTCCTACAAAATGTATCATTTGATACACAACATGTATCACCTAAAATTTAATCTGTGCAAAATCTCTGCAATTAAATTTTAATGATTTTTTAATGCATATACTATTTTGCAGATTTGCATGGTTTTTGCAGAGATCAAATATCGGTGATACATTCTATGTATCACATGATACATTTTATAATAAACATAGACCAAGGGAAAAAAATATTACAATTTAAAATTTTTGTTCTTGTTTTTTTGTTCCAAAATTCACAAAGGCGAAAAATTTATACAAACAGTAGATAATTCTCGTCTATTTAAAATTTTGAATGATATTTTAAAAATTGATTTTTTTACAAAATCAAATTTTGAAAAATTTCAAAATTTTCATAATTTACTGTGCCTTGAATTCTTTTTTTTCTTGTCAATTAGGCTTAGATCTAATAAATAATAATAAAAAGAGAGAAAAAGATTTTATTAATTTAACAAAATTTAAAACATTTTCACAAAAAAAACTACGTGAAATTAAAATCTAATAAGTTTGTACAAATAATTAAAGTGTAAAAAATTTTTATTCATTTTTGTTTAAAATTATGCATCAAAGTGTTTCAAAATTTGGTGCACTTTTTTTACTTGAGATGTTTTTTCCCATCTAGAACAAGACAAAAAATAATACATCAATAAAATTCTAATAGATTTTCATTTAATTTTCTATAAAAATTTTATTGCAGTATTTTTTTTTAAATATTTTACTTTAATAAAGTTTAATTTACTAAAAAAAATTAGCATTTTTGTTTAATTTTTACTTTAATTTCACAATATTTTGCATAACCATAAAAACTATCTCACTAATACAACAACATTCGCATATTTAAAATTAATACTATAAAATTATTTGAAAGCTTAGCTCACATTCAATAATCATGAGTAATTCATACTATGAAATTAAATGCAAATTTTATAGCAGTAAAACTTTTAATGAACTTTGAACATTTATTATTTTATTAAAAATTTTATACACATGGTCAAGTATAACTTAGAAAAATATAAATTGTCACTTTATTTTAATAAAAATTTTTTTTTTAAAATGTATTATTTTTCTATAAAATAAATTTTACTTTTAAAATCTTAAAAATAATATTTTTTTAATTATTTCAGGAAGCTGAGAATCACAGAATGATCAAATAACAAAAATAAATATAGAAAAATATTCTAAGCTTGAGAGCAAAGCTGCAAGAACAGAAAATTACTTTATGGTTTCCTATTCAATTTAAATTGAATCATTTTAAAAAGCAGAAAAAAAATTTTTTTTTTCAAAAACTTACTCGGGTATTTCAATTACGGTATGATATTTGGGCATGTCGCTAGGACCAACTTGTTTGTACTTGTCCTGGGCCTCTTCTAAAGTAATCAGTTTATTATTGTAGCAGACACTAATAGGCCTATAGTTTTTCGAGCTATTGTTTGACTTTATACTGCTGTTGAAGTCCCGGCGTCGGACCAAAGAAGCAAATTTGTCATTAAAAATAGTATCAGCATTGGCTATTAGGAATTCGGCTATGTTAGCCTGCAAAGTTATACTGTGCAGCATGTCGTATTGCATACAGTCTTTGGAGTCCATTTCTCTAGACTTAAGTAAATTGGGAGCCCAAACAATGGCCAAATTTTTCGTGTTCATGTTGGTCTCTGGAGAGAATTCGGCCAGATTGTGCAAGTGCTTCATTAGAAATGCCAAGGTGCGGTAATGCGGTGGTGGCAGCTGCTGAACCACGTCGTGTATCTCAATTATTTTGTCTTCCACATTTGCAGATTTCTAAACAAAAAATTAATTGTTAATTTTTTATTCAAAATTAAATTTATTTTTTGGTTAATTTGGTTAATTTTTTCTTTATGATTTATTTTAATAGAATAGTTTGATAAAATTGTCTTTGGCAAAGCTAACAATTAATATTTTTGTCATTTATAAAAGCTAAAGCAAGAAAAGCAAGATTTTCAAAGCTAAGTGACAATTAAACAAAAATATTTTAACAAATTTAATGTTTATTAATATCAGGCTATAGAAAAAATCATTTTGTCAATAATTATCGTCTTGATCTGGTATACTTCATGATTTAGGGTTAAGAATTTTTTCAGGTTACCAACTCAGACCCTTTATCCATTTGATCAATTTTTTAGGTTAAAAAACCATCGAGTCTGATTTGGTAACCTGGAAAAATTCTTATCTCTAGAAATTGATATAAAAACTATATTAACATACCGACATCTTTATTAGAATTATACAGACGTGGGCAAAAGTCAGTAAGTCAAAGTCAAGTCAAGGCAATTTACTTGACTTAAAATTTTTTTCTTAAAAAAATTTTCAAAAAATCTTAATTCATTATAAAGTATCATTTTTTTTGAATAGTTCTTATGGAAAGCATGATATAAACAAAACAAACTTTTTATAATTTATTATTAAATGAGCATTTTATTTAGATTTTTAGCAAAATTTAATTACTAATTTTTTAAGAGATCAAAATTGATGTAAAATAGTGTTATTGATTCTAAATTTTTCATTTTTAGTGATTTTAAAAAAAAAAAAATTTGACTTTAAAGTGACTTTTTTTTTTACTTTTGCCCAAGTCTGGAATTATAGAAAAAATTCTCTTTACAAAATATAAACATTGTATAAAAATAGTTTAATATTTCTTTATTTAGAAGCGAATTTTATCTAAAATCAAGCCAAATTGATGAAGGTTTTAGTCTTTTAAAGTCGCCTTTAATTTTAATGCAGTCGATTTTTAGAATTTATAGTCGAGATAAATGGTACCCGACAATTAAAAAAATATTCCCCACAAACTAAATATTTTTCACCATTAACCAAAAGCTTTTTAACACAAACTACTGCAAAATACAATTTTTTTGTGCCAAATACAAGAAAAAAAGGGTTTCCCTTTTCAACACAAAAAAATAACTATTCAACTCATTTTCAAAACGCGCAGCACAACAAAAAAATTTGAAAAAAATTTATTCAAGGACTGTTATTAAGTTGAACTTAACAGTAAGAAATGTTCTTACAAGTTTTTCACTAATTTAGGATATTGTGCATATTTATTAGCATTTAAAGAACTGTTTAAAAAAAAGGACCAATTTGTAAATAAACCTAATAGAGATAGAGCAGAAAAATAGGTTTTTAGAAACTAAATTTTTATAATTTCTTTTCTTTAAGCTTCGAAATTAACTTTATTTACCTAACTTCCACTTATAAATATCATTAAATAAAATTTATTTTATATAAAGATTTTTGTGTTGAAAAAAAATTTTCTTTAGAATTATTTCCAAACACAATTTTTTTTTAGATAAATTTTTTTTTTCAAATATAATTATCATTAAATTAAAATTTTTTATGCTTAAATTAGGTATCTAATTAAAGCTAATTTTTTAAGCTAATTCAAATATAACGCTACATATTATTAATTAACTTTAATAATATGTAGCTATCTTTTATAGAAAAAATATTTGGCACAAAAGTTAAAATCAATCTTTTTAATCAAAATAAAATTATATTTTCTGATTGATTTTTTTACGTAATATAATTATCTTTAATTTGAGACCATGCTTGACATATTCGCGAGAATAAGCTTATTACTATAAACTATTAAAAAAAAACTACTAAAAATACAGAAAAATGGGTAAAAAAAACGTCAGGGACCAACAAAGACGGCAAATTTTAGGGATCGGACAAAGACTGCAAGAGAAATAGCTGAGTTAGTTGGAGTTTCACAAAAATGCGTAAATACAACCAAGCGGAATTGCCAAGCGACTTCTAGGGTGACCAACTTTAAAAGCTGCGGGAGACGTTCAAAACTATCTAATCGTGATGTATCGTATATTTTTAGATTTGTCCGCAAAAAACCCTAGAAAGAGCTATAGACTAATTGCAGCAGACATTAATTCGCAATTCAAAGAACATAAGACAAGTACGAAGAGTTCTTTCAAAGAAAGGTTTTGAGTTTTATTCCGCGGTAAAAAAGCCGCTTCTAACTGTCAGCGATAGAAAAAAAGGGTGCAAATGGTGTAAAGAAAGACGTAATTGGACCGACAAAGATTGAGCTTAAATTATTTTTAGTGAGGAGTCGAACTTTGAAATCTAAATAGAAAATCTAGGGACTTATTCAATTTATAGAAAAATTTTTGTAGAAAAGTTTTATAGAAAAGAAAAATCATTTTATAAAAACTTATTTTACTGAAAAATTTACGAAATTTACCTCTATTTATTAGAAAAAAAACAATTAAACAATTAATTATTTTAAAACAAGAATTAATCTTTCAAAAAAATTTGCTAATTTTTCTTTATTGTATTCAGTCAGAATCGAATAACTTGTTTGTTTACAAGCAGTAAATTTCAACTCAACTCAATTAGTTCAAAAAAGAGGCAGAGGACGTCCACCTAAAGATAGAACAAACGAATAAAACAACAAATTTAATTGATTAATTGATTGTCTTTTCTTTTTTCCTTTTTTTTTTCACACTTTTTTATTATTTCTTATTCTACTAAAAAAAATATTTTTGCTACTTTTTGATATAATATTTAATAATTTTTTTGCTACTAATAAAAAATAAAATTGCTACTACAATAATTATTATCTTATGTTTAGATAGTATAATTTTACAGTTTTTCCATGGTGTCCAAGTTCACTTGATCTCAATCAAAAGACCACAAATTGCTTAATTATAGGATAACTTCAGTCGACCATTTAAAATAAATGCTCTATGAAGAATGGTTGAAAATAATTCCGACTGAATGAAAAAAGTGGTCAACCCATGCATAAAAGCAGAAGGCTTAAAATTTTTAACGCTTAAAATAATTTTGATTCTAACTTTTTGTGAGATACTGTATTAAAATTCTCTTGGTTGATTATTTCACAGATACTGATTTGTTTATGTTAGAAAGTACTTTTCCTAAACACACACAAAATTTAGTTAATTTTCATTCATTTATTTTCAGACAACTTGTGTGAAAATAGACACACTCTAAATTTTTAAAAAATCTTAATTCTAAAAAATTTTATTTAAATTAAATCAATGTTAATCAGTCGACTGGTATAAGGGCTATAGTCTTTATTTTAACCTTTAACCTGTATGGTTCAGAAAGTAAATAGTATTACTTTTTACAAGACAAATTATTTAATATATCAAGCTATTCTATTCAAAGTTAAATTAACTAAAGTAAATATTGTTTTTAAAATGACAACAACTTACCATTAAGCTTTCAGCTATGAGCTGTATTTTTTTTGGTTAAATTAAAAAAAAAGGTAAATTTAACAGGCAAATTTAAGACCAAATGTAGATTTAAAACAAAATAGGAAAAAAAAAAGAAATTTAAAGAAAAAAAAAATTTTTTTTTACATACAATAAATTTTTGATACAACTGATAGGTTAAAAGTGGATTTGGCAATTCTCTAAAGTACATTTTGAGCAACGAGCTGACTGAATGTACATCGTTTACATATACTTCTTGATTTATTTCGGCAAATTTTTCCTCATCGAAAGCGTTGCGCAAACGCTGTATGTTTGACTGTAGGCCAGTATGTCGATAAATGCCATCGACGGTGCCATGCTTTTCGATAAATTCAGTGCATATTTTGAGTATTTTGGGCACATCTTGTTGGCTATTGCTCAAATGTTCACCTAGATCGCAGGCAAACACGCGCTGTTTTAAAATACCCTTTTGCTGCAGTTGGTTTCGAGCCGGTCTAGTGTTGAAAAACGATCGCAATAGAGTTATCAACTTGCCGTGCTTGACACGCACGGACTGATTGGCGGGCGCTTTAGAAAACGAGTCTGAGTGTAAATGTTGATTGCATTTTATAATCTCGACGCAATCGGCGGGAAAAAAGCCGACCTCGAGCTCTTTTTTGCCCCGCCACCAGACACTCTCCTCCGGCGGCGGCATGTCAATCACTGATATCATATTACCCACATCCAAATTAATCTCATCCAAACTCTGTGCTACATACCGCTTGCGCACAACAGCTGCGGCCACACCCGGAATATTTATTGGACTGTCATCACAAGCCAACAGTCTGTTTCCTTTGTTGTCTATTTCAAACCAGTTTAGGATGGGTCCGCAGTTTAACGGATTTATGAAAGCTATTTCGCCGAATCGGCTCAAGTAATTGGTTAGAATTTTGATCAAGTGCTTGTTGGATGAGTGGCTTTTTTTCGAGCTTGTCGACGTAATCGACGCGGTCATTAGAGTCGAGTCGGACGTGTCCAGCAGCTGGCCTAGCTCGTCAAGCAGACTGAATTTTCGGTCGAATATACAGTCGTGTAGATGTCTGTCCAAATAGGCAAAATTTTCCAACGAACGGTAAATAATCCACTTTTTGTCATTGGACGTCACTTGAAGCTGAAACCATGTCGACTCCGAGTCCGACTCGTGGTTGTACATGACACATTTGAAATTTTTGGCCAAGTCAACTGTGTTTACTTCGTAGTGAAAATGGGCGCATTCTTGCAAGCGTGGAAAGCGCGACTTAGATGTCTGTTGTATTTGAGCGATTGACGATGACATTTTTTTGTTTTTTTGGAATGTTTAATTTTTATATTTTAATCATTTTTAGAATTTATCTAAAAAAAAAAAACAGTAATAAAATTTGAAAGTAAAAAACAGGTAAATTTTTATTTTATTTCAAGTTTTATTTTTTTTTTCTTTGTAAATTATACTCTTGTTAAATTTACCTCTATGCACTAAAAGAGAAAAAAGAAATTAATTTATTTTAAAATTATAATGTATATAACACTATTCATAATGTAGTTTTGAATGGAGACAGTTAGATTGTCGCGATCAATAAATTTTTTAGCTGTTGCTTTTCTATTTTTTCTTATGCGCAGCATAAATTCAACTTTAAACGTCTTTTTAACTATTTAAGCATTAATTTTATATAAAAAATTCTCTATTTTTACCTCTAGAAGCAAATAGAGGCGTTTTTCTCATATTATGAATCACAAAATAAATTTTAATGCTCTCTTTAATAAAGTAATTATTTATTTGTTTATCAGTATTGAGCAAAAGCTTCTTCAGATTAAATGCACAAATCATATAAAGTATAATAAAATTATAAACCTAAATTTACTAATCATAAAAAATAAAAATAAAAAACAAATTGGGGATTTTGCCGAGTTTTGCTAAAGTCATCAAATCAGCGCATAAGTTGTTTAACAAACACGGACTGAAGACATCTCAGAAAAGAAGACAATTTCCTACGAAACTGTATTAAAATAGCTATTTATTACCGTAAATTTGTAAATTTACTGGTCTATCAGTAAAAAATGTAAAACTGGAAAAACAAATAAATTTTAGATATTTACTAATTTTATATTTATTTAAGTAAATTACTGAAACGAAACGTATAATTTCAAAATAAAAAAAAATAATTATTTTTCTGTTTGAGTTTTAGTAAATTACTGAAATAATGTAATTAAAAAAAGTTTATTTATTTTTGAAGTTTAAATTGCCTTGAATTACACAACAAATGGGATTTTTTGAAACCACATCTATTTATCATACATTGACCACTACAAATTGATAATTCTTTTACTGCTTGTCTCACATTTAAAACCTCGTCTAGGTTTAAAATTAGCTTAATTGAACAATCCTTTAACAAGTCAATGCTTGCTTGTTTTTGTTGATTATCACGTAATTAACCCTTTTCTATCCTAGCGGATAATGGGGAGGCGCTCATCTCCTTTTCAAGTACCTTTTGAGCATTGGCTCCGATCTGACACAGAGGTTACTGCATCGAGTTGATCATCAACACCGTAATTATTACCCAGTCGAAACCGGTCCCCCATTTTTTAATGAAAGGGGTTTAAAACATGCGCCCCGTACTACAGAGACATTCGTAAGATTTTTTCTACCCTTGCGGGGATCGAACCTTCCCCCCTCTGCTTGAATGACTAACACGCAAACCACTCGGCTATACGGGCTATTGATTATCACGTACACTATTTCTAATGCCTAACAAAGAATTAGCTTTATCAATAAAACGCTACCTTTAGACTGAGGATGCCTGCCTCGGCCATGTACAAATTTAATGTCTGGCCACATTGCTTTTTAAGCCTCAATTTGTTTTATATTTTTACTGTTAGATCAATTAATTTACAAATTTATGTGTTTTAGAAATTTACTGTTACATATACATAAAATAAGCAGGCTGAATTAATGAAGACCATGTGGATTATTTTATTTTGCCCATACCTGAGATGGATAAAGGCTCAAAAGAGGCTCTGAATCTAATATATCATGTAATCGACATGAACTATGACAAAACACTTTTTGAGTTAGCTTGTGAGGCAGGTGTTTTGCATGTCCTGTTTGCAAGAAGAAAATTTTAAACCGTTAACGAGATCTTGATGTGCGATGGTCAAGGAATGATCAAATACAAATGCACTATCCCATGTTTAACTAATAGATGCAGTTGAAAAAAAGCTCAATTGTTATGCAACTCTAGATGTAAAGATGTAATCAATGTTGCACTTACAAAACTAATTTTTAACTCTAAGAAAAAAAAGTAAAAGATTTTTTTAATTTTTGTCCTGTTCTATTATTGTATTGAATTTCACAAAACCGACCAAATCTTGACAAAAAAAACTATTTAATTATTTGTTTATCTATATAGCGAGCTATCCCTCGTTTAGAATGAAAATACAGCATAAAATAACTGCTAAAATGAATACAAAATAAAAGACAATTTAATAGAGTTAGTTCAATTTGGAGGTGGTATCATATTTAAAATAGATTAAACTGCATTTTGAATAACTTGAATTTAATTCATATTAGTTTCTGAGAATTAATTTAAAAAACAAATAAGAGAACAATCCAAAATTGAAAATGATCAATTGTGATATTGCTGCATTTTTGTCGATATTACTGGTTCAGTTAACTAACTTTTCCATTAGCGTTAAAGCTGCTCCAATACGTCTATCGAGAAGATCGAATAGACAGGCCCAAGAGTAATTTACCGCAATTTTCTTAGCTCGATACATATAAACTAAAAACAATATAACCTTTTAGACTTCTAATAAATTAAAAGTCTATCATTTTTTTGTAATTTTCATAAGAGTTGTTTTTTGTAATTTTCAGTAGTACATATAAACGTTATTGTTTAATGGATAGCAAAGTTTAAGAGAAAACACTTCATACAACCTAAAATTTAGCATTCACAATGGCATTGTGAATTTTGCAACAAAAAAACTTGGGAAATTTTTTTTTCTCTAAAAATTAATGATTTTTCTTATACTCTATTCTTTTCTTTAAATGTTTTCACACCTGGCCACCAAAACGGCCAACACCATTTTTTGGCAGTCTAGTGGTCGCCACTCACGGTACACAACACTAGTTCACACAGGAAATTTTTGTCCCGAATCGACTCGATTATTTATTTTTTTTAAATAAATTAAAAAGAAAAGTTTTAAGTTTTATTTTTCGACATAAATTACAAAGAAACTGCAAAATCGATTAAGCTAACTGGTTGTTTTATTTTTCTAGACGATTAGGTCCGAGATCGATCCAAAAAAGAAAGTAGATTAATGTAAATTTTAAAAAACAATTTTAATAACAAGTCAAATATTTTATTCAAAATTTTATTTTGAATTAAAATAAAATCTTTCTGAAAAAAAACTTTTCTGAATTTTAAAAATTATTTTTTAATTTATTTTCTATATTGCAGCTTCACAACCCGAAATACAGTTTTGGCGCAGGCAATAAATACCATCTCGCTTATGTTAAAACATTCTTAACTTGCACCGCATGCGTCTAAGATGTATGATGTATAAGTTTTTTAATTTAATGCAGCATTAAAAATAGAGTTTCTGTCAAAAATATAAAAATTATTTTTTTAAATATTTTTATTATTTGATTTAAAAAGAAATAATAAAATTTGATTTTTGACGCTGAATTATTTTTTAAAAAAATTTAAAATTGACTTGAAAAATATGATTAATATTTTAAAAATTTAATTTTTATTAATTTTTCAAGTCAATTTTAAATTTTAAAAATATGTTTTTTCTGGCTTAAATCGTATCTCCTTCGAGGGATCAATTATGAGTCCACTTTTTTTCTTTTTTTAAAAAATCTAGACAAAATTCTGAATAAATCTTTGGTTTTACTTTTCTACTTTATTGCTTTATTTTTCTTAAAAAATCTCTTCAAATCATGTGATTTTTAACAAATTTTTCTAACAATATTCTATTGATATTTTTCTTCTAAATTTTACTAAAAACTTACCTGAGTATAAATAAAATTTCTTGAAAAATGCCTAAAATATCAAAATATAATCAATCTCGTGTTAGTAACCTAGGAGTTTTCGGCCAAAAAAAATTTTATGAAGAGGAAGAAGATGATCATATGGAAATAGACGTTGAACCCGATAATAATAATAATTACCATGATTTAGTAGTTTACAATAATGGTGCGACATACTGTCAAGTGCTAAATTACATAAGCATGTAGAGAATTTTATGCTCTTTCAGAGTATATATACTTTTTTAGTATATTTAAGTTTTATCTTTGAGATTTTGAGTCTTAAAGAACAACAACTTTTTAAAAGGTTGCTAAAATTTTTTACTTAGATCCATGTTGTGATAAAACCAAAGAAAATTTTCTAAAATAAAGACTAAAAACAAAGCACTATTAAATAGAGTATTTTACAAATTTTGAAAATTATTCAATAATTGATTTTTTACTTCCAAAAACTATTTTTTGTTATTCTTAAATAAAAAAATAAATAAATATTTTTCTGGTATATCAATTTTCATCATCAAAGCAATGCAGATGAAATTTTAATTTTAAAATTTATTTTTTATTAAAGAAAAATAGGCTTTATTTTCTAATCTAGATAAAATAAAAAAATTAGATTAAAATAGGTAACCAAAATTTCAGACACGAATCTAAAAACAATCCTTTGCTTAATCATAGCATAAAATCTCAAACCAATATTCTTATCTCTTTTAATTATCTTAGCTTAAAACTAGTCTTAGATTAATAGGCAAAAATTAATTTAAATTTGCATTTTTTTATGCTGACTTGATTGAATTTGAGAGATCAGTAGATTAATATTGATTATTATTCCTATTGATTCTCAGTCCATAAACATAAATACATAAACTAAAAAACCAACAACAACAAAAAGATTAATAAAGCTATTTCAATGTAACTTGAAAATAAATAATAATTTTTAACGAATTAATTACAAAATTGAATCTAAATGATCTTTTTTTTTTTATTAATTCCTAATTTGAATATTGCTTAAATTTATGAATAAATTGCAAAAATTATGCTATTTTAATTGTCATCTAAATGGGTCAATTTAGAATGGATCGATAGAAAAAAAAAACAAACTAGAATAAAATATTTTATTTACCAAGAGTCTTTGGTCAACGCAAATATTAGCGGATAATTATTTTTCTTTCCTCAATAAAAAAAATAACTGTTGAGACCCAAATCTTGTCATGTCTCTACATATTATTTAGAACTATTTAGAGCTGCACGTTCTTACTCCTATATAAACCACTAACTATTTTTTATAACTTCGAATTCCATCTAATAAACTTTTAACTAAATTAAATTGTTTTATTTATTTATTGGCTTAAATCGCTAAAGTCCAAAACCGACACTTTAAATAGCATTGAATTAAAAATTAAACAAAAAATTTTTTCTCTAAATTTATAATCAGATAGGTCTAAATTTTTTTGTTTAGAAGTTGTTTAGAAGTTTGTCAAAATAGTTGTACACAAATGCAAAAATAAAAAAAAAACTAGATAAAAATTTGAAATGAATATATTTTAATGAAGTATAAAACACAAAAACGAGATTAGAGGCCAAATTAGCTTTAGAATATCACAAACAAGCGTCTTTTTCATCTAGCTGTAAAATTTAAAACCAAAGTACTAATTTAAATTAATAGGCGAATGGCCATTTTTTTTGCCTTTTTAATTGCATTTTATTTTATTTATGTGTGCTTTATATTTTTTTAGAATTTCTCAACATTAAAAAAAAAAATTAAAGAGCATAATTAATTATAAATGGTCTTATTATTTATCAGAAATTTAAATTAGTTCAAGTTAAGTTTTAAATTTTAGGATTTTTTCTTTCATTTCAAAATAGCTTTTAATATTTTATTAGTATTTGTTATTCTATTGTCTGTTTTAGCTTATGATAATTTTTTACTAAAACCAAATTAAGGAAATGAGTTTTTTATTTTTTTTCAATTAAAAATTGTCTTAAATAATTTTTTTCTTATTCAAAAATAAACACTGTTGATTGCATATTTACAGCGTTTTTTTTTCTTTTAAATGTTCTAAATATATTGAGTTTTTACATCTTCAACATTTACTTTGTGTATACAAATATGAAGTAAAAATCACGGCATTTTTTAAAAATTTAAAAAAGATATATAGCAATGAAAATATCTATCAGTGTGTTTTCTAATTCAATTTAGGCTTATTGCTGTATGCACTCTTCTTAATAAAATTTACATAAAGAGGGCCTTTTATTTTATCTTCTTAATATTTGATTGAGATCATTTAAAGACAAATATATTTTACATATATGTAGTACCTAAACCCTAACATGTTGCATTATTAAGAACATTCTGGTAAAACTCAGTAAATTTAGCACAATTTAAACTTGGAAAATTTTGACATTTTGCAGAGATTTTTCACACCATTCTTTAACTAACTTTATCTACTGATGCAACTTAGTAAGCTTGCATTTCCAGATAAAGTTAAAACCTTAAGAAAAAAAAGTTATAAGCTTTTTTAGCATTAATTTCTGTTCTATTTTTTTATTTTGTACCAAATTTCACACAACCAAGAAGAGCAGAGGAATAAAAACTGTACAAATTAGTTTTAAATTGTACTGTGTATAACGCAATATCTTTTTACTTAGCTAGATTTTAAAATGAAATTCTCGCTTTGAAATAATGTCAGGAATCTAAAACTTCAGAGAATAGAAGGTTTAACAGTTTCGGATATCAAGAATAAAGCAAAGAGGTTATGGACAAAAAACGTTATTAATAAACAACCTGTATCAAAATTTTACCAGACTTATTTTTAAGTCACAGTTTTAAGTCTAAGCCACAAAAATTTAAGTCAAAGTTATGACTTGACTTTAAAAAAAATTAAGTTATTGACTTGACTTGACTTACGACTTGTGACTTAAAAACAAGTCTGAATTTGACCGATAATAAGCAAAAGCAATTTTGATCAGCAAAATTAGAATAGAGCATATTTTGGACAGATATTCAAGTAATCCTAACTATTAGTAGTAGTAAATTTTTCTAATGAATCAATGTGATATAGCGACATATGTGTCTATATCACTGGTTTAGTTAACTAACTTAAATATGAGCGTTAAAGGAAAGAGCATAAATAGCTGCTCCAATACGTCTATCGAGAAGGTTAGATTGACGGGCCCAAGATGATTTTACTAAAAATCTATAAATTCACTCTCAAATGGTTATGGTACAGTGTTGCACTTTAATTTAGACGCCCTTTTTTTTATATATTTATTTAGTAAAACTTATAAAAATTTATTAAAAAAAAAACAACTAATTTCTTATAAAACTAACTGTCTCATTCGATTTGATATGAAATACATAATAATTAAATTTTGCTGAAAAATTTCAAAGTCCTAAAATAGTCAATCAAAAATTCTGCACATAACTTTCAAAATCCCCACACATCTAATTATAACTCTAATCAAAGCTCAATAAATTTAATTAAACAAATTTCTAAATATTTGATTAATTAATAATTCTGTGATCCGAAATAATTAGAAACTTTGGTATAAAAAAATAGGATAAAAAAGGCTCTTAAAATTAAATCATGTGTCTGATAATTGGTCTCCTAAAACATAGGACTAAAAGTAATAGGAAAAAACTTTAAAATTGAGTACCAGAAGGAATCAAAAAGGCTTGGAACTAGAATATTTAATCTACAATAAGTAATAAGAAGTTGGTCTATGAGTTTAATTCTAAGTTTAAAGGGATTTCTAACTAGTAAAGGAATAGAAACTTACACAGCTCTGAAAAATCCAATGCTGACTGGGTCAGATAGAATCAAAAGATTAATAAAGTGTAAAGAAAGATTGGATTGAACAACTGAACGTTGGAGAACTGAACAACTAACTTTTAGTATTGAGTCCAATTTTGAGGTCTATTTTATTAACTGTTTGTTTATTTAATTTTTTTATTTTTGCATACTTCAAATTCTCATTAGATAATTAATGTTATACATATTTGAAAAAAAAATTATAAATTTTAAATTCTGATCTAAATTCAGTAAAGCTCTTTTTTTTGCATAAAATAAACTTTTTTTTTCTCTCTTCTTTTCATCTTTCTAGAATATTTCATCTTATTTTAATTTCTTAAAAATCGATTTTTATCTGCTAGTCTTTTAGTGTAACTTAAAGGCAAAGAAAATTGCTAATTTAATAAGCATATTTTTTTTAGATCAAATAAATTTATAGAAAGACAACTGGTTGAAAATTTCGATCAATGTCAAAAATTTTGTATTAACTGAGTGTCAACACTTTGGTACCGTCTGTCAATAGATGTTCTAAATTTCTAAATTAGTAGTTAGCCCTATGCACTTGCCTTTCAATGGAGTTCTCAAGGACAACATGGGGAGAAGCAAGAGCTAAGGCGAAAGATCGACTTCATCTATTTTTCAGCTTGACTATTTTTTTTTTGCCAAAAATTTGAATAAGCCAACACCTGAGCAAATAAAAAATATTTTTTTTTTTTAGGATTTTTTCTGCTTATGACTGAAGAAATGCTTAAAAAGAGATTTGGCACCAATTTACTAAGGCACTAATCAGTGAAATTAGAATTGAAAAAAATTGATTTTTAAGATTTTTAAGAATTTTGGAAAATTTAATCAAAATTTATAATTTATTTTTTCTATTAAAAAAAATTATATTGATTGGATTCAAATAAAAAGTAACTAAAATTTTCTGATTAAAATCTTATTGCCAAAAATTACAGTGCTAACAATCTACCAGTGGATTTTATATAAAATAATATTAAGATTAAACTTAATTAGTTAAGGAGCAGACTTTTCTTGGACGTCTTTTAGAATTAATTAAAAATTTTTTAAACTAAAAAAAGAAAACGAAGTGAAATGTAACAAATGGTTAGTTAATCTAAACATTGTAATTGCTGAAACTTTTTTTTTACAAATGAAAAAATAGCAAAAAATTCAATTTCTAAAGGAAAAATAGGTATTTGTTTAATGCCTAAAAGCTTAATAATTTGAATTTTACTTGGAATTTGGTGAGAAAATTCAAGTTTTTTTTTAGATTATTAAATTTTAAGAATTCTTTCTTTCTTATGTAACTTTTGAGAGTTATAAGTTGTTAAACAGTGAAAGTTATTTTTTAATAAAATAATCTATAAATTTATACCCAATTTGTTTTTCATTTAAATCAAAAGTAGCAATTTTAGGTCTCTTTAGAAAAAAAAAAAAACAAAAATAATTCAATATTAACTATTTATTTTATTACCTTGATAATCTTAAAAGAAATTTTTCTGCGTTAAAAAAATCAATTAAAAAAATAATTTTTGCATTTATTAGAGAAAAAGACCTCCAGTTGTAAACTAAAATTTATATCTTTTTAATTAATCCTGTTAGGATCTGCTGGTTCGCAGTTAAACACAAAATAAAAAAAAAGAATATGTGAAATAACATAATTGCTTTATTAATAAATGACCACTTCAAGCCTAAAAAAATAATAAAGAGAATTATAGCAAAAATAATCAATAAATTTTACATCATAATTTGTACAATCTCATTTTGTCTAATAAATTACACAGTGTTAATTACTAGCGACTTGCTAAGCGAATAAGAACTTCATATTATTTAATACAGAGTTGCTTAAAAGTCCCAAGTCTCAAGTCAAGTCCAAGTCCGGACTTTTTTTTTTTTAATTTTATTTCTTTATTAATAAATATTTAGTGTATAAATTTTTTATGTTTTAATAAAAATTCCTATCAATATTTATTTAGATTTAGTTTTTGAGAGTAGTTAAAATAAATATCTTGTTAAAGATAAACAAATAATATTCTTAAAAAACAAAAACATGATAATTAAAAAAATAGTTTTTTTAAAATATCATTAAAAAATTTTTATTGATTTATTTATATAATCATATTTCTGCGATCCTAAATAGTTTTTATGGTAGCCAAGAAGAGTAGAACTTTTGAAAAATATTTTAAAAAAAAGTCCGGACTTGGACTTTTTTAAAACTGTAAAACTGTAAAACAGTAAAACTGTAAAACTATTGACATTTAAGTTGGCTAGAGTCGATTTTGTATGTATTGTCAATTTTTTTTTAATTCAAAATCTTATTTAAATTTTTGTTTTTCCTACTTCAATAAAGCATTTATACATTTATGTAATGTTGGTACATTAATGTGTATGGAAAAAATCATTTTTTGAAAATTTAATCATTTTGCTTTTAGTAGGAACTAAATCTTCATATCAGTCAGACAAGGCTTTGTCTTTACTTATTTTTTGATTGAATATAGTCTAAAATTTAAGGTTTTTTTCTATAATATTACATTTACTGAATACCTATGTTTAGAGAAAAGGCTTAACATTAATGCTTAAAATAAATTTTAAGACAAAAAATAAAACATTATATCAGCTTGTGTGTCTGGACGATATTTGAGAGTTTAAAAATGTAATATAAAAATTGAACAATTTTTTTTAAAAATTCTATTTAAAAAAAAACTATTAGTTATTGTTTTACTCATACGACTTTTTAAATTTTGTTCGCCTTAAAAAAAAAACGGCTTAAAAAATTTACATTTCTGAAGTCAATTGTCTAGGTTTTTTTGAATTTGGTTGAAATAAATTTTTAGGAAAAAATCAATTTTATTAAGTACAAAAAAAAAATCTAAAATTAAATTTTTTCTCAAATAATCCTTACAAGTATTCTATGAAAGAATTTTTTCTAATCTTAGTAATTATAAATAAAAATTTAGTCACGTTTACGTGCTTGCGTTGATTATTTATTGATAAATAATTAATAAAATTAAAATTAATGTTTGTTTCACTTAAATCTATTTTTTTTTAGTTGAGTAAAACAATATCAGGGCTGTATTTTCTAAAAGCTCAAGAGTACAATTCCAATGTGTAATTACTAACCTTTTTTTTAGAAAAAGTTTTTTTTTTTGAAATCTCTCAAAATGTTGGGACTAGTTAGTAGCTGTAAAAGTCTTAATTGAATTAGGAACAATATTTGTAATTTTCTAAATTAAATCACTAATAAAAAAGATTAGAGGTCTTTTCTAAAAATAAAATTGGTTATCTAATCAGAGTTATACATCCTGAAGCCTAAACATGTTACTCTCAATTCCATTTTATCCCTCTAGACAAATTGTTTTGACTTTCTAAAAAAATTTTTTTTTTAATGCTAATAAAACTGTTTACTATTACCCCGCTTTGAATTTTTTTTTAAATTTAACCTTTATTTAAAAAAATTCTTTTTTATTTATATTCAAAATAACTCGAAGCAAAATAACTGAAAAATTCTAAAAATGATAAAAAAAAAACAAATGTCTTTGTCCTTTAAAATTGTATTATGGCTTGTGATTTTTTTTTCTAATCTAATTGCAGATACATGTTTTTCTTAAAGGCTAACATTTAACTCTCTATCTTTTTTAATATTAGCCTTTATTTTGACAATTAATTTAAAGATAATTAATCTAAGCAAGAAACAAGACATTACATTTCTAGAAGAAAATATTTTTCTTATCAAAATTTGTGAACTACTTTGCAAAATACTTTTATTTGGAATTTTTGTTAAAAAAAAAAAAACGAAGAAAACATATTGAAGCTAATCGTGTTGTTTTTACCTGTTAAATCTTGTGGCAACAAAAAATAAAAACACATTTTTAAATGTTTGATTTTGCTTTCATTTTGAACTAATTTATTTTTTAACTAAACTTCTCTTGTCAAAATCTCAACATGTGATACACTGAAAAGAGCAAAATATTCAAGTCTCATCACATATTTATTTATTTTATTTGATAAAATAAACCTCCAAAGAAGAAGAAGTAGTACATAAAAAAATAACAATTGAATTAAGTTACTGATGTAAGAAAATAGAAAAAAATGAAGTAAGTAAAACATATATTACTAATAAAACAGTAATCTATTTTGACCCTAATTTGAAGACTTTTTTTCACTAGACAAAAGTTCAAGTATGGCTTAAGGTTGAGCCAGTTGTACAAATATTCTTTAAGTACATTTTATTAACAACCGCGTATACTATTGTTAAATAACTATACTATCTTTTTGTTGTATTTAATTTCAATTATCGTTACTTTTCTAATTTACTAATAAGTCACTTTACAACTCTATTTTCTTAAGCAAAATAATTTTTAGAAATTTTATTCGATCACTAATTGATTACTTATTTATCCCATTTTCAAGTTCAACCCAAAAAATTATCAATGATGCACAAATAATGAGGCATAGACAATGAAATTATTTTAATAATTTAATACTTTTTGTTCTTTTTGGTATTTTTTAATTTCTAGACCCCTTTACTTTCTGTTCTTTTAGTAATTTTTGAACTTTATGGTATATTTAATTTAAGATTTTAAACAATTAATAGTTCAATTATTTATTTTAATTGTAACTAATAGTTCTCTAATCTACAACAAACCCGAATCCCTAAACCAGGGCTCCGCCCCGGACCCCATTAGATTTTTGGAATATAGATTAAATTAACTACAAATTACAAAAAGTACAGAAAGTAAAAAAAGGAACGAGGCAAAAATAAAGTAAAATTACCATAAAGTAGAAAAAGTACTAAAAGTAAAGGGGTCTAGAAATAAATAAAAACCCCCAAAAAGAACAGAAAGTAAAATAGCTCGTTAACACTTAAATTTCATTGTCTATCCATGCAAAAAATGCAAAAATAAAATACTCAGGCATATCAAATTCTTCACATTGAAAACGAAGATCAGTATCATTCACAAGAGTCTAAATATCGAAATGGTATCAATCAGATCTAAACTACTTTTAGATAAATTCCTACACAAAAGAAAAGATCACCAGCAACTATTAGATGATTTAAATGACTACCTGACAAACACACTTGTTTCTAAACAAAAATTTCAACAGCTTATATGAAAATTTTAGAAAAACTATCAGTTAGTAAATCAAACTTGTTAAATTTACATTGTATTACTTTGTTTTAATCATTTTTTTTCTCTGATTAGTGTTGGGTACCGTGAGTGGCGGCCACTATACCGTCAAAAGTTGATGTTGGCCGTTTTGATAGCCGCGAGGGAAAAATTTTTTTTTCTCTAAAAATAAATGATTTTTCTTATACTCAATTCTTTTCTCTAACAAATTTTGATATTGAAAATATTTTTAATATTTGTTATCACATCCAGTCATCACAAGAATGCCTTTTATGAATGTTGACTATAAATAATAAAAAATTATGTTTTAGCAAAAATTAGTTTCAAACTCATTTAATTCAATTTTATTTTGGCTTTAAATTCAATAAATAAAAAAAGTGGTCCCAACATTTTGTTCAGAATTTTGTAGATGAGACTGTGCGCATTCAGAATATATACATAGTAATAAGGTTATGTCTATTAGAACATGAGATATTTTAGCTCAAAGGTAACTAAATTTTGTTGATTTTTTTTTATCTTTGATGGGGTCAAAAATAGGGTTAGATGAGAATTTCATGAATGCAGATTAATATTCTAAATTCGGTTTGCCGAAATTCAGCAATAAAAAAGATAATAGAGTTTTGTGAAACATGGGGTTTCTACATTAATACATCCAAAACCTGCTTTACAACATTTAAAACTGATGATCAAAGAAAAAAACTACATCAGCAGATACATGTCAAATTTAAAAGTTAGAACGTTATAAAACGTTAAAGTTATTAAATGTTTTCTAATCAAGACTTAAAATATACTAGCAAAAAACTTGAATAAGAGCAAATAATCCATTATTCAAGTTCCTAAGTAACAAATCAAGAATAGAGATCATAGCTATGCATTATACAAAGGAAATAATCAACACTTTAAAACTCCAATCGATCATTTAAACTATAAAACTACTAACAATAACTAGATCTTTTTTTTTAGATTAATTAAATCTTTCTTAGAATTATAAATTAAAAGAGGGTGCCGGATCTCCATTGAATCTTAGCTTATAATTTTGGAACTAAAGAAAACTTTCAAAAATTATTGTAAATAGCTTATTTTGAAGTTTTTTTTTTGATTTTTCCAAGTATATTTCATTTTAAATAAAAATTTGATTTACTAACAAATTACGTCCAACAAAATTTATATACTTTCCCATTTTAAGAATTTTGAAAAACTGTTCATAAATTTGAAAAATATCGAAAATTAAAAAATTGAAATAGCACAAATTTAAAAAAAATCGGAAGAAGAGGAGATTTTAATGGGAAAATCGAAATCGAAAGAAGTTTCAATTATTGAACCAGTTCATTTTTTGTTAAAAAAATTTTTTTTGAACCTTAATTAACTTTAATAATGAATAAAATCAGTGTATAAATATTTAAAATTGAAAATTTATTTATTAAATTAAAAAAAAAAATTAGACTAAACAATTTATTTTACTATTTTTAATGTGACAAGTACATAATTTATTTATTTGTATATCTGTACCAAGCTAAGGCTCCTTCAGATTAAAAAAAAAAATCAAAATAAAATAAAGTTAAAATAGGATAAAATTAAAAATTTGTCAAAATATATAAAAAAAGAAAAATAAAATAAGATGAAATAGAGAATAATAGAATACATATAAATAAATGTCTGATTTTTGAGGGAAAAAAGAAGAAATAGTAAGGTAGCAATTACACAATCGATTTGAGTATTTAATATATATTGCTTCGAAACCTTACTATCATATTTTAGTTTCAAGATCGATCTAACTGCTGAATTCTGAATCACTTGTATTTTTTTAATGTTGGTTTCTGTGAATGAATTTAAACAAGGAAAAGAATAATCGAGAATTGATCC
>VANL01000866.1:0-21692 GCA_006352455.1 Brachionus sp. 'Tiscar'
GAAAGTTTGAAGTTAAAAGCATAATTAGCTGTGTCAATTAGTTTATTATACAAAAAAAGACAATATTTATGGAGGGTCCAAAAAGCCCCTCTCCGGGTTTAACGTAAACTTTTTTTTTTAGCATGAAAAAAAAATTATTTTCTAATCGAAACTAATTATTTATAATATTTTTTTGATTTTAGCTTTGATGGAAAAAAAAAATTTTCAAAAAAGATTAAATTTTTGGAACAACAAGCAAAAGAAGTACCAAAAAGGGGCGAAAAAACCCCTCTGGTTTTTGAGTGTTAAAGACTGCTATTGAATAAATGAATCGAAATGATTAGATTTTAAAGATCTGGAAATTTTAAATTTGTTTTGAGTTTGTTGAACCAATTATTAAGTTACTCCGATAAGACAATCATTAAACAAACATAATTATAAAATCATTTTCTAATAAAAAAATTCAATTCAAAAATTTGTTTTATTCATTATAAGAAAATATTAAAATTTTATTTAATTAAACTAACAAAAAAAAATTCTATAAAAATTGATTGATTATTTTAATATCAAAAAAGTAATATTTTGCGAATGTTTTATTTTATAGAAAATTTCAATAAAAATTCTGATACTTGTTTTTAAGATATTTTAAAACAATAACAAGACTTTAATAAATATAAAGATTGATTTTATTTTCATTAAAAAAAAATATAAATATATAAAATAAATAAACTTCTGGAACATATTTGAAAATATTTAATATTTGATACATAATCAATATGGTTACCGTTTTATAAATTCAAATATATTCTTCAATTCCTAAATAATCTTATCTATGCAAATTTTTGGCATTCAGTCGAATTTTTTTTTCAAATTTAACTTCAAGTTTTCAAGTGGTGATTGAAAATTAGTTCTAATGAACATCGATTATTGTTTCTCGAACATTTTGTTTTATATGATCATCAAATTAAATTCTTTTGGAATGATCAATTTTACTCATAAAAAAACATGTTATTCACCATGATCTTTGCCTTATTTGCATCAAAAGAGCAAACTTTTTTATAACAATCATCAACGAAACTTTAAAACAGCTTAATTTCTATTTTACGTTTTCATTTATTTTATCTTTGTTTATAAATAATATATTTTATCTAGTTGAATTTCTCACATTACTTAGTATTTTGTTTAGCTTTGTTTACAAGGCGAAAAATTTAATTAAATATTTGATTCCTGATTTTTATTTTAATTTTAGTTTAATTGTAGGATTCTTTTAAATCGTATTAATCGACTAAAAAATAATTAAAATATATGATTAGAAAAGTTAGATTAAAAATTATATTATTATTAGGTAAATTTTTTTTAAATTATGTCAAATTATAAATTTTAAAACTAAATAATAAATGAAGGCTACCAAAAAAAATTTTGTTAAAACAGTAAAACTAAATTTTTGTTTAATCTATATATTTAAGAAATTTCTTTTTCTCTTATTTTATGTCTTTTGATGATTTTTTTTTTTTTAAATCAATTAGTAATTCAAATAATAATGATAATTTCCTAGAGATAATGTTCGATGACAGTTATTCAAAAATTTTTCTTTGATCATCTTAAAAAAAAATTTTAAATCAAATAATAGTTCTTAAAATCGTAGATTAAATTTAGAAATCATATATTAAATGTTATATGTATATATATATTTTTTTAACCATGTAATCTTCAGGTCGAAAAAATTTTTTTTATATTTTTTATAAGAATTTTTCTTTAATTATATTTTTCTTTTATATTTAATTTTTATTTTTTTTTATCATCGCCAAATCTGGCGTAATTTTTTTAAATAAATATTAAAATATAAAAAATGTTAGTATTTTTCCCAATTTGTAAGTCAAAAAAATTTAAACTAACATTTTTAGTTATTTAAAACACTCTTTCTTTAGATATTATTAAAAAATTCGAAAAAAATAAGAATTTTTCTTAAAATTTTTATTCAAAATCTTTTTTCTTTTTTATAAAATCTCTACAATTTCTTCTAGAAAAAAAAATTGTTATGAAATTTTAAAGATCTTTCATAAGATAAATCTTTAATAATTCATTGACTTGGTCCTAAAATATTAATAAAAACATCATAATTTTTCTAAATTTATTTTGAGATTTTTCATTAATTTTTAAATTATATTCTTTTTATAAAAATCTAATTGAATTTCATTCAATAAAATAAATTATCTTAAGTTTAATTTAAATTTTGAATTTAGTTTTTTCCTAATTTCTGCTTAATATTTTTACTCAAGTTTGAGTTTTCTAATTTTTAAAATCTCCATGATTGAGTTATTATCTCTTATGATTCTTAACTTAAAATTATTTCGCAATTTTGTTTTTCCCAATAAAACATTTGCCGTCAAAAATATGATTTTATAGAGTAATAAATAAATAATTTTGTAATTTTAAAAATATTCTCATATTAAACAAAAAAAATTTATTAATATAGATTAGATTTTTTAAATATGAAATTAACCATGCATACTTAAATGAATATATCAAAAAGCGTTTGATTGTTGAGGTGTCCATTGAAGGGCTCTTTTTGGTATCCTTGTTTCTTTCATTCTAAACGCATGCCCAAGCCATTGCAGTCTTTTATTCTTAATACATTGACATAATAGCTGTGAATTTGCTCTTGTTTATAGTTCTAAGTTAGACAATGTCTCAGGCCAGTTAACCTTTAGAATCCTTCATAGGCATCCAGTGTGGAAGGTGTTCAGGCATTTTCTGTCAGATTCAGATATTCCCCAACACTCGCTACCATACATCAGTGCTGCTTTTTCCACAGTGTTGTACAGTTTGAGTTTTGTTTCCTTGCTGTAAATGGTTGATTTCCATGCTGGTCGGAGTCTAGCAAAGGCACTCTTTGCTTTAGCATGTTAATTCTTAATGTCTTTGTGTGTTCCCATGTTTTTACTGATAATGCTACCTAAATATGTAAATTCACTTACACATTCTATTTTTATACCATTTATGGAGATCGGGGTTTCCAAATTGGCCTGAATGCACATTATTTTCATTTTGACTCCATTAATTTCGAGTCCAGTTTGTTTAGCGTTGTTCATCAAATCTTGGGTCTTCATGTGCAAGCTTCGTTGTTAACCCCCATTGTATACCTTTAGAACTGGTAGTTGTTTTCTTCATCACATAGTCAATCAGTATTAGGAATAGTGTTGGGGAGAGAACGCACCCATGTCTGACTCCTGTACAAACTTTAAAGCTCTCAGATTGTCCTTTTTCCAGAGTCACACTACATTCATATTTATCGTAGAAGAGTTTTATTTTCATTAAAGTTAACGATTAATGGTAGGCCGTAAGATCTTAGTATGGCCCATAAGGTTTCTCGGTGTATGCTGTCAAAGGCTTTCTTGAAGTCAATGAAGTTAAGATACAAGGGTCTATTTCATTCCAGGCTTTGTTCTATAATGTTCCTAAGGGAAAATATCTGGTCTATGCAACCTCTTCCTTGTCTAAATCTAAAAAAAATTGGTGCACTGAAAATGTGGATTAACTTTTTAAAGGATAAAGCTCTGCATCAAAAAGAAAGACCATAGCTCTATAAAGCGCGTTTTCTCAATAATTCATAAAGTAAGAAGAAATGGAGTAATTAAAAAAGGCAAAAATTTCAATAAATAGTAATTTAAGATGAAATTTAATAATTAAAATTTGAATTTTAAAATAAAGTAATATTTGAGGTATTTATAACTGGTTCAAGCCAGTTCATTTTTTCAATCACATCCCGTTAAAATTAAATAATATAGCTAAATAAGTACGATAAAAAATTAGCACAACTTATTTTATTTTTAAAAAAAGTTAAAAATTTTTATAAATAACAGAATATTTACAGAATACTACTATAAAGTTGGAATTTTTTTTCTTTAGAATATATAGCAATTGTGAAGATGACATTTTGTGAATTTGATCATAATCATAATTAATTAGAAGCTAGAAGCAATATTTTCGCTAAATCGATTGGAAAGTAATAGACTTAATTGAATAGGAGTTTATTTTGTTGTTGATGACAGCGGAAGCATGCGTACAACTTAGAAAAAAATGAGCGGATTTTGATAATTTAGAAAAATTATGGGAAAAAAAACAAGACAGGAAGAGGCACTTGAATAAATTACATAACAACAAAAATAAATTAATTTTTTAAATATTTGCCATTATAAAATCCTAATGAAGTAAATGATGTTTTTCATTTTAATTAATGTCTTTACACTTTGGGAAGTTATCTAACAAGAAACTCAGGAATCAATACGATTGCAAGTAATTATTTAAATTAAACTAATGTAAATCTAAAATAATCCACTTTGTTATTATCTAAACATAAATTGCCAGAGATGCAAACAAATCTAGATTTTGGTGTTTATTTAGTGTAAAATTTTTAAATAAAAATATAGGCTTTTATTCACTTGTAGAAAATAAATGGTAATCACAGACATACAACTAATAATCAGGCCCATAATCCGCGCTTTTCTATTTATTTTAATTTTAAGATTAAATTAAATTAATTTTTCCATGCTGATCTTAATCGGCAAATCTTTTTTTACAATCAAATGAAAATATATTAGCTAAAGTCATTCTATTTTTATTTAATAATCTAAAAATCTAATGTTTGCCTGCAATTCGAAGACTTATCGAGATAATTTTTCCTATTAGAATTTAGTTCCTTGTGCAATAATGTTTCCCAAAGGACCATTTTAATTTTAAAAATGGCTTTCTAGAAAAATAATAGTCAAACAGCATTAAATCAATTACATCTAGTCGTTTAAATTAGAATAATAAAAGATCCCAAAGATTGGCTTATAAATAAAGCTCCTAGATTTAATAATGTATGCATGCTTAAATTGCTTGTTTTAGATTAATTTTAGTTTTTTTTTTTCTTTTATTGATTGTCTTCTTTAGTTGGCCTAAAAGTTAACAAATACATCTTACTGGAAAATAAAGTTTTATTTGATAAAAAAAGTCACACAAATTGATTTTATTTCACAAGCTAGCTTTTGATGTTATTTTTTTGTCAAGTTTTTTTTTAAATTCATGTATTAATTTGAAGCCTAAATATTTCAATATTTTTGCTTTTATAATTAGTTTTTAAATATTAAAATCGAGTATGCTTATAGAGCCATTTTATTAAAATACTTATTTTTTATTTTATAATTTAATTGATTGAGAAATTAAAAACAAAAGAATATCAAAATAAAAAATTGAATTTTTATGTAAGAAAAATGTTGGTTTTTATACGCTTTTTGGCATTCAAAATAAACCTGTTTTGGATTTTATGTTTTGATGTTTTTTTCAATTAAATACTCGAACGAAAATTTAATTTTCTTATTTAAATAAAAAAACTAAGATGTTTTTTTGAAAATTAATATAAAAATATCAAGCTGAATTTTAATTTTATTTTTTTTCTTTGTCACATTACAAAAATACAACTTCTAACAAAGAAAGTTTTTTCAAAAATTTATTTAACAGTCTTAAAAAAAAAAAAACTAATCAAAAGAATTTAATTAAATCTTCTAAATTTAATGCTAAATTAAATCACCTATTATTTTCTCATGTATAAAGACATAAGTTTAATTAATTTAATTCTGCTCTAGATTATAACTCCATATTCAAAAAATATCTTTTTCACTCTGTGAGAAGAGCATTTAAAATTACTTAGGAATTAGAATTTTAAATAAAAGCATAAATTTAGTCATATTTTGTTTTTTAAAAACTTTAAAACGGACTTTTTTTTTGCTTCTTGAAAACATAAAGGGTAGTTAAAAGTTTCAAGACTCATATTAGTGGTAGTATTAATTTAAACCACCGCTTATAAGTTATCTAAGCGTAGCCTTAAATATAGTTCCAGGTAGTTATTCTGCGGGAAAATGATATTTTTGCCCTCCCAGGTGGTTATTATGGAAGCGAAGCAAGTGTTAGAATTTTGAAAAAAAGTAAGCTTTTGCAAGCTTTTCTGAATCAACTTGGTTGCTCCTCGCTGAACTTTCTGACATACTCCAGGCGCGGTCTAACCATTTAACAGTACAATAATTTGAAAGCTTACTTTGCGCATATTTGCACTGGTATAGAGCAATATTCCGCGGATACTACTTCTATTTCAAACATATAAGAGTGAAGAAAATTTAAATTTATTTTTTAGTTATTTTCATTTGTGTATTATGAGATTGGTTTTTAGATTCATTTTTTTAAATTTTTTAAAAATTAAAATATTATTTTATTTATTTTTGATAAGGTTTACATTTATTTTAAATTAAAAATTAATGTTTATGAATAGAATTTTTTTCACTAATGTTTTATTAATATTTATTTGATGTGACAATTTAAGAAAAAAAGTAAGGCTTTTATTTTTTAAATTTTGAAAATAATTTTACTCACAGAAAAGCAAAAATTTTTGTTTAATAAAATAAATATTTATATAAATAAAAAAAATAGTCGAAATAAAACAAAACAGTTTTTGCGTCAAAATAAATTTTTTTTTAATTAAAAATAATTCATTAAAAAGTTTAAATTTCCTAAATAAAATGTATCAAATCTATTATTTAAAAAAAAAAAAAAGTGATTATGAACAAATATTTATGAAAGGCTGTTATATACTCGAGAGGTTTGTTCTTCTTTTTTAATTAGAATTCGTGCTAGGTTCTATATTGATTTTAGCAGGTAATTACGCGAATAAAAGGTAAATTAAACTTAAAATTGACTCAAAAATCCAAAGAGGAAATTACGCTGAACAAAATCTAAAATTGAATAAATTTTGAATCTTCTATTAAGCTGCAAGAAGAATAGAAATAGGCTTTAATTTAGAAAAAAAAAAGAGACCTAGAACAAACAAAAATGTTATTAATTGTATCACAATAAGTGAGCCTACATTTTTACCATTAGCAAAAACATGAAACTTAGCGATGCATTCTAAACAAAACAGATTATATAATTAGATTAATAAGTCTTTTTTTGCTAGCTAGAATTTCGAAACAAATTTTGTTTTTCTTTTCTTGAAGATTCAATTGATAGAAAAAAATTAATTATCTTTAAATTAATGACTCTACGAGCATTCAGAAAAAAAAATAATGAGAGATTTATAATCAGTATTTATAAGTACGACTTTAAATTTATTTTTTACTTAAGCCAGATTTTAGACTAAATACTACAAAACATTCAGTAATAAGGCTGATGACTTGGATTTTGTGTTAATGACTTGATTAAGTTGTATAATGCTTCAATGCGATCATGGACTCCCGGATTGACTTTGCTTATTCATTACAAACAAATTTTTCTTCATCCAACTTCAAGCCCTACAAACACCTTGGCCTTGTTTGCTATTCAGGTACTCTGCTGAAAAAAAACAGTCTTCTGGTTTAACCTTATATTTTTTGAAGAAGATTTAGATAAAGATTTTTTTGATGAAAATGATAAAAAAAATCGTTCACGCATCTCTTCAAAAATGTAATCTTATATTCAGAATTAAAAAAAAACAAACTAATATTTAGAATATTTCAAGTGATTTTAACCAAGATGAGATAGTGTAAGTTGTTTGAATATTTTTTTTCTTTTAAAAAAAATTCTTATTTTTTAAGGAATGAAATTTTGGACCAAGATGAAATAAAAGAGGCATTAGAAGCTTTTGTAAAGAAACACTGCTTTTACCGAAAGAAACCACTTAAGCAATGCATCTTAAATGAAATACAATCGATGAACTGCTATAGAGTTAATATTAGTTTTATTAGCTTTTTTTTTTATTTTTAATACCACACAGAGCGCACATTGTTTACCAAACAAAAGTACCCAAATCAAGCTAATTTTAAAAGCCTGAAAAAAAAACTAAAATCTTTAAGTATAGATTATTTTAGCTTATGCTAAAAAATAGGAAAATATTTACAGAATTTTTTTGTTGTAACCGATTGAAAAGTTTAAGATTTTTTGTTCAAAAGTTATTGATGTTAAAAGCTTAGAAATTTTTTCTTTAGTTAGTATCGATGCGTAATATTTGATGATCAGATGAGCTATCCCAGTTGTTTCTTATTCTCAATCAGTTTAAATGATTATTCATCATAAGGCTTAAATTCTAGGGAATACTAAAAAACAGGTTCTAATTGTCTAATAAATAAAAAATTGGGCATTTTTTTTCAAATATTGATTTTTCAGAATATTTTTTATTGGCTATCTAATTAGCCCTAGTATTTTTTTATTACAGCTATTCTGGAAAATTTAATTTGAAGATACTTTAATATTTTTTGTAAGACCCGAATAAATCAATTTTAAAAAACACTTTTTGTATTCTTTTTAGACTTGGGCAAAAGTCAAAAAAAAAAAGTCATTTTAAAGTCTTTTCAAAGTCAAGTCAGTGACTTAAAAAAAAAACTTGTCTTAGATTTTTTTAAAAAAAAAAATTTTGCAAATTTTATTTGTTTATCTGTATCGAGCTAGTGCTCCTTCAGAATAAAAATAGAAAAAAATATAATAAAATAAAAATTAAAATATTAAAAGTTTAAAACGTTATGTTGGAATATAGAGACAAAAAAAGCTACTTTGAAAAAAAAAGTCTAATTTAAAATGCTTGATTTTTTAATTTCAATAATGACTATTCATTTAACAAATAAAAAAATAAATTTGCAAAATTTTTTTTTTTAAAAAAATCTAAGACAAGTTTTTTTTTTTAAGTCACTGACTTGACTTTGAAAAGACTTTATGACAACAAATGACTTTGACTTGATGACTTTTGCCCAAGTCTGATTCTTTTTACCTAAATAGAGTTGCACCTAGTTAAACTTTAAGTCAAAGTCGTAGCTTTTATTTGTAAATTTTATTTAAAAGTCCAAGTCTTAACTTGCAATGAATTTCAAAAGTCTTTTGAAATTTTAGTGTTTATAAGCACTTTCATCTTCATAACTTATTATATTATTTGTAAATAAGAATCGTAAAAATAATTTTTTTACAATAAATGTTAAATAAGTTTGAAAAAACATTAAATGTGCAGGTACATAATTGGTGTTTCATATAGTCAAGTGGAATTCGATTCCTTTCCAGCTTAAGCTTACGACATCCCTTCTGGAAAATTAGGAGATGTAGGTCGACCAAAAAAGCAGTCAAAAGCATTAGTAATGAAATAATTAAAAAAACATTTTTTATTTAAATTTTTATATGATCGAAATTTTTATTTCATGACATTAAACTTTTAATTTTCAATTCATACATTTAATTAACTTCTTTTTGTTGACTAATTAATATAAATAAATGATAATTTTATTTTTTTTTAATTGAAGTTAAATCAAACTAAATGACGCTTTAATATTATTTCATTATTAAATTGTTATTTTCATAAAATTACACCAGATGTCCTAAAAAAAATTAAGAAAATTTTTTTTCAAATTCTTAAAAAAAAGTTTTACATAATATCTATTTTTACGATTAAAAATAATTCAAAATTACAAAATGTTTTTTTATGCTTTTGTGAAGTATGGTAAAAAATAAAAAAAATATAACATAAATTAGTGCTAAAAAAGCTTTTAATTTTTTTAAATATTTTCTACTAATTTTCTAAATGCATTTTAGTGTAATTTACAAAGTTGCATCAATAGTTTAAGTCTGCTAATGATGTGCAAAATCGCTGCAAAACTTACTACAGTCAAATTTTTGCAAATATAAATTATGACAAGTTTTACCAAAATGTTGAACCATGCTGCATATACAGAATTTGCTTTTGATCTTTCAAAAAAAAGAACTATGAAAATTTAGCATTTTGTTCTGTTCTATTGAAATAAATTTAAACAAAAACCCTTCATTCTTTGGGCACGGAATAAAGACATAGGTCTAAAAAATAAGTTAAAATTAGATAGTATAAAATTTTAAAAATAAGCAAAATTTTCATTTAAACAAATTTTTATTAAATTTTTTTATATGCAAAATTTTATTCAAGAATTAATTTTTATTCATTATTGTTAAATTTCTGTTATATAATAGGTATTTAAAAATTTTATATTTTTGATAATTTTTGAAAACAAGTAGTTCTCTTCACTAACAGTATAATGTCGCTATCAGACTAAATATAATTGATTTATTCAAATTTGAACAATCAGCATTTTTTGGCGCTATTTTTAAAACTTTTTCATGAATTTTATAATATAAAAAGCAAGATAAAGAATATTTATTTTAAGAGTAAACTTTTTTATCTTTCTTTTATTTCTTAAGAAATTCTATAATTTTCAATATATATGACTTTTCCATTTTTAACATTTCGGAAGTTAAATTTTGCGCTTATTTTTTCTTGGTAAGTATTAAAGAATTTTGTCATTGTAAAAAAAAATTATTTTATAAATATATAGTAAGCTATTAAAATAACCTATAACAACAAATATTTTTCATCTCTTATTTCCGAAATTTAAAAACTCATTTTGCGAGCTTGTGAAATAGTAAAATTTTTAATTTTTAATATTCAAAAATTAATATTTTTCCGATTTTTAAAAATCCTGTACAGTTTTTTCAACTAGCTCCAAAAAATGCGTCAGACCAAGCCAAAACTTCCTTAATTTTAAATTAAAAAAATTTTATTGATTTTTTTTATTGAAGTATGTGCTTCAGACGTTTACGGAAACGCGCAAAACATCTTATGCCTCAGAGCCTTACAATCCATGTAATTATGAATTTTAAAATTTTTCTGTAATTAATAAAAATTTTAAACAGATTACACAGACCAATCTTTTTCTATTTGTGACAACCCATGGAATGTTCGCGTAAAGCCTAGTAGACTTTTTTACAATGAAACAGTCCGCCTGGAAATTCCAGGAACTTCACATATTGAGGTAAACAATTCAAACAAAATAAAATTTTTTGCTTTTAGAATTTTTTTTTTATTTATAATAGAATTGTGAAGTTTGTCAAGGCGAAGGCTCTCGTACTTGCGAAAAATGCCATGGCAGCGCAAAAGTAATTTTTAATATTTTGTCCGCTGATAGTTTACTTGCTTTTTTAGAAAACTTGCAATATTTGCAAAGGAAGTGGATATTCTGACTTTGGCGTCGATTGTCCTTCATACGAAAATTTGAAGCACAACTACCATGACCAGTACAACAACGGCTTTGAAAGCTACAGGACCCAGTATCAAATCCAAAGTCTGAGAAACCAGTACTACAACTATCGTAGTGTGTACAGCGCCAATTCCAATAGCTTCAACTATCCAATGGATCATATTTATTGCATTCAATGCAATGGAAAAGGCCATGTGAATTGTAAGGAGTGTGAAGATGGTGAAATTTTGTGCAGACCATGCAATTCAAGTGGAAAAGTGAGATGGTTTGTTGAAATGGAAGTGATTTTTGAGACATTCGAGGACGAGCTGATCGAAAATCCAGGTCAAATACCAGAGGAATTAATTTTTGATTGCATGCCCAAGCAAATTTTTCATGAGCAAAGAGAAAAATTGAAGCCAATTAAAGATAATGACTTTTTCAGGCTTAATCAATCATCCAAAGCACTAATTACCACTCACTTGTCCAAGTTTTCCTTTAGTCGAATCCTAGCACAAGTAATTTTAATTAATAGATAAGAGCTTTTTTATTTAATAATTAGAAATCTAATCAAAGCGTCAAACGGTCTATCTTATTCCAGTTACTGGTGGTTATTTGCGTAATAAGGTCCAAAGGTTTTTTATTTATGGCATGGAACGTAAAGTTCACTTTCCAAATTATCCTGGTAAAATTAAGTGTAACATAATATAAATACTATTAGCTAAAAATTTATGTTCAATTTTTTATTCAATATAAAAAAAAATTCAATAAAATAAAGTTTGATTCTTGAAGCCATAATTTTAATTTAAAAAAAAAAAACGCTTTTTAATAATTATGCACTTAAAATCAGAAAATTAATAAAAATAGAAAACTATACCCCACGGTGACTTTTAAATTTTTATGACACTGAATTACTTGAAATTTTCTATAACTATTAAATTAACTGATAATTATAGTCTTTTAATAGTTTAAAATAATAATAAATTTATAATTTATTTGATAATTAATTTTGGAGCTCGTGTAGTTTCATCATCCTGGACTATTCAAAAAAATACAATTGATAATAATTTAGTAAGGCGCCGAAAATCGGGTAAAAGCCGATTTGACGTCCCGTTAAAAAAATGGTGGTCCAATTATTAATAAAGATGATGAAATTATCATTCAGAGTTGTTTATAAGTCAAAAATTCACTCTAAATTTTATTTTTTATCGTATTTATATCAGTTTAATTATTATTTACCCAATTCACTATTATTTTTGATATTACTAAAAGCAATGTTTTTTTTTCAGGCGGCTGAAAGGAAGGATTAAGATCCATTCCAAACTGCCGGGGTTTTAAATAAATAAATATTTTTTATTTTTTTTCAAGAAACATTTTTTTTCAGATCAATTAGTTTTGAACTTTTTTTACTCTTCCACTCCTTGCGTAGTAAAGGGAAAATTATAAACTGTAATCGTCTGCCTATTTTTCCCATCAGTTTTTTGATCAGTAAAAATAATAAAAATTAATTTTTTTTGAACAACATAACATAATCGAATTCATCATCGCTTATTTGTTCTAAATTAAATTCGTAAAAACTAGTGATGAAATCGAATTAGTTTTTTTAACAAAAATTGAAATCTGAATAATTTAGAAATTTGAAAAGGCAATTGAATATTCAATTTATTCAAGAAAAATTTTGAATTTAAGTTGAATTTGAAGTTAAATTTGATTTATTTATATTTTTGAAATTAAATTCGAACTTAAATGAAAATCAACTAAAAAATTAAAAATATTAAAATTTGAATAAAATATTATAAAAATTTATCATTTTAATATTAATTTGAAATTCAAGAAATCTATGTTCTTTGTTCTGTTGTTTTGTCAAGTCATATGACTTGACTTGAAATTTTTTTTTTCTTAAGTCAAGTCATTTTACTTTAAATGACACATATTTTGAAAGACTTAATGAGTCTGGTTAGTGGTTTCAACATATAAATGAAAAGCGCCATCTTTTAGTAAATATTAGAATTCTTGTTTTTTTGATCCCATTTAGTAATATAAATATTTACTTTTGAAAAAAAAAGTTTCAAATCAATTTTGATGACTTTTATTTGAAAAAAAAATTTCAAGTCAAGTTAATGACTTGACTTTGAAAAAATTAAGTCAAGTCTTTAACTTGACTTTTATTAGACTTTTAAAAGACTTTTTTTTTGACTTTTGCCCAAGTCTGGCTTTTATATATTATTCAAGTTTAAAATATTTCTTGTTTCAAATTTTTTAATTCGAATGTTTTTAAGATTCAATTTTTAATTAAAATGAAATAATATTTAAGTATATATTTCAAATTTATTAATATTTAAAAATTATATTTGAAGCTGATTTTCATTTGATATGCAACTTATTTATATAACGGTTCGCGTATGCATTTTCGATTTCATCACTAATAAAAAATCATTTTTTAAAATTGATTTAATCAATATTTTTTAATTGATTTATATAAAATTTTTTATTTTGAGAAATTCGTTGATTTGAAAATAATGCATCAATTTTCAAAAATATATTAAGAATGAAAAAACAAATTTTTTGATTTGTAAAAGTAAAAACTAAGAATAAAAAATATATATATAAATAAAAAAAAATTTAAGATAATGCAAGCATTTTCATTTTTAAAATTAAACTTGCTGGTGAGATGAAAATAAATGTCCAGGTTCTCAATGATTTTTGCTCTTGTCCAGACAGTTGTTTCTGTTAACGACAATCCTTCGAATGATTTTGATAATGGAACAGTTTTATCGTCAATTGGTATCTTATTAAGTGAAAACTTGACTCTGTTTTTATTTTGCACAGAATTGTTCTCAATTTGTGTCTCCTCTAGTTTTAATTGATGATGTATAGAATCTCCCTATATTCATTTAAATAAGACTCATTTTTCCAATTCAAGTAATTATGATAACAAAAGTCCCTATTTTTCTTGAAGCCACTAATTCAGAATCAAACCATCCTCTTTTCTGAAACTTCTTCGCTTTAATCTCTTTCATTGACAATAAGATTCTATAGCTAAATGAAAATTTTTCTTTAATGAATTCCCATTAAATTTATTTTCCTGAAGGCTTATCTTTTAGCGAAAAATCAGTTTTTTCTAAAAATTTTCCAATTTTTGCTATATTCCATTCTGAGATGACACGTGTGGTACGTGAATTTGAGTTTTTTTTTTAGAAATAAAAGGAAAAGAAGCTAAAAGGAATTTTTCATAACTAAAGCGACAGCTTACAACCTGTGAAGTTGAATTAAAGTCATCATGATGAATAATGTGATCAATATGACTTAATTTTACATTAATTTCATCTAATTTAAACTTAATTCCAATTCTGGTAGGCTCATTTGTGATACTCCTAAGACTATAGTTATTTAGGAGTTCCAATTACCATGTGTCACCATTAATATGATACATGTTTAGATACATTACCTAGAATTTCAAATCTATTTTTTGTATTGCTGGTCTTTTTAAATGAATTTCAATTGAAAAAGCTTCAATCTCATCATATAAAATGCAGTTAGATATTTGTATATTATTTTTAATTAAGACTAGAATTCTTTCACCATCTCTGGCCCTATATTTTTGCTTAATTGTATAGTTAAGAAACAATTTAGAAAACCTCTTCCTTTTTTTAAAAAAGCGAATCTACATTCAGATGTAAAATTTTTAAACTATCAAATTTATTTAAACAAAAAGATTTTATTTCATATAGTAATTTAGAAATCATGGAAAATTATTTTTGAAAAAAAAATCCTCACTAGAATGAAAGACTTTTGCAAGAGGATCTCCCATTATTTGAGAATTTGAAGATTCTTCCTCAAGAGATTTCTGAATTTTTAACTTTGAAAGAATATGTTAATAAAACTACGCTTTAGAAACGTAGGTTTTTGGACAATATTGACAAATGAGTTTTATTTTATTATTCATTATAATTTTTAACATTTGTCAAGAAAACTAAAATTGAGACATTGTACATTCTTTTTTCTTGATCTCAATTCAAAGTAGGAAAGTTTCATTTAGATAGCTCAAGCTCACCGAAATTGTGTGAGTATATCCTTTGACTTTCACTGCCAATAATAAATGTGTTTTAGTCCTTAGGTTACATACTTTTTCTTGGCTTCCCGACTTCAACCCAATTGAAAAATTAATTAATATTTATTAGAATATTAAGTTTACCTATCTCATTAAATTTTTCATATTAGTCAATTACACATAATGAAACATGACGAAGGGTTCCAAGATATTGAAGTGTAAATTTCTTTTCTGTTTTAAAAACATAATTTCGATAGATAGAATATTAAATATTCTTCTGATGCCATTTTAGTTTTTTTTTAATTAAATTTTTTTATCAAAATTTTTTTACTTTTAACTTTAGTCTTAAATTATAATAAATAATTTTTTTAATTAAAAAAAAACATTAATTAAAATAAAATACTGATCAGAGATAAAGAGAGGAATTTAGCTAAAACCAACTCAAGAAAATATTCAAACATTTTTCAAAAACCAACAAAAGAATCGAAAAGTCAATCCAGTAATTAGAAATTTTTTTTTAATTAATTTTTTAAAATATACATTATTATAAGGATAGCATTAAGAAAGAGACTTGTTCAATGAGGTTATAAAACTCTTTGATATCAAAATAAGTCAATCAAAAGTAACCTAAAAAAATTAAAATAAAAGTAATTAAACAAAAATTTTTCAATTTATTCTATAAAATTTAAGAAAGGAACATTCTTAGGTAAAGGCTAAAGAAACGCCCGTCACTAAATGATATTCAATTTAGTTAAAGACTAGATTTGAAAAAAAAATATTCATTGAGAAGATTTGTCTTATAAATGAAACTACAATCAAAATAAAATCCTCTTTATCACATGAGACAAATAGACTTAAGAACTAAAAGCATTGTTATAAGCACTATAAGATCGATTAAAATTAATTTATGGTCAGGAATTAGTTCTAAAGAGCCCTCTAAATTTGGAGTATAGTTTTTTATATTTAAATCATAAACTTTAATATTAATCTTTTTTTTAATTTTTTTAATACCAATTTTAGTCACTACTGGTACGAATGTATATTAGAAAATACCTATGCACCTACGTAGATGAGAATTATTCAGGATCGATATTTTTAATTCTAGACAATGATCATAAACATAACTCGCGAAGATGTACCAGATTCTTTGACGAAACAAATAAAGTCTGAGTAAAATGAGAAAATATCAAAATTTTAACTTGTAGAAATTTTAAAGGTTTAAACTTGCTTCTATTCTCCTAATTTTTATCCCTTCGAATTTCATTGGCATGAAAAAAAGGACTATGTAAGAAAAAACAATGAAAAGTATACAGGAACTAATAAGAGGAATTAGAAGCTTTGAGAGAAAATTATCTGGAGAAAAATGTAAAAAATACATACTGCATATCAAAAAGGTTTTAAAATTGTCAAATGAAAAAATGCTGATTGCAACATCTTTAGCCCTAGAAGGAACTTGTATATTTTAATCGCATTGCAAGACCAACTAGATGCTTACAAATATAATTTTTCATTAAATGTGCAATTTTTGACAATATTAACTAGTTGCTTGTAAAGCATTGTGATTGACAATATTTTACATATTTGAAACCTTCATTTCGATTTCTTAATAATTTATGGAATTGCTTTCATAAATAAATCTCTAGATGAAGACATTTGCAAAATTCGAATATTTTTAAATGATTGTTTGTCCATTTCGTTTAATACCTAAGCTTCCAAAGATTTATCTACTGCCCTGAACGTGTGATAGGAGCATATTACTTTTTGTGAACAGTTAAAAAATTCTTTAAAAGCATTGCGTATCTCCATTGAATCATCAGAAATTAATATATTAGGTTCGAATTTTGTTTGGTAAATTTATTCTAGCACTTTTGAATTTTATTTTAAATAAATTTCAAATCATTCGTTTGTTTATTAATACTAACTGCTTTTCCAAATTAATGCTTCTTCTGTTGTTTAAAGACTATTCTTAAATATATATTTATACCGAATAGATTTTTTCACTTTTGAACTCATTTTGTTTTGTAAATCAATTTACTCTTATTTATTCTATCGAAAACGCAATAAATACGTTATCTTAAAAAATATACATTTTTTTTAATTTTAATTTTAACTCTTAGAAAAATTTGACATAGACATTAAACTTCTTTTATTTTCAATAATTTTAAACTTAAGTAATTTTTTACAGTTTTTTGAGGATAACTTTTTATCAATCGAATTCAAAAATACTTAAAATATAGCATTTGAAAGAAAAAATTATTTGGAATTAGGCAAGATATTTAAGTCTTACCATTTATTTATAGAATTTTAATAAAAAAGGAAATTTCCAAACCGCTTTATTAATCATTCCGGTAATTTTTGGGTTTTTAAAAAAATTAAATCTAAAAATAAATTTAAAATACATGATGAATTTTATTTTTCATCAAGATTCCAACTTATTCAAGATTGTTTAAAATAGCTTTGAAAAAATCATTTTGGTTACAGTAGCCTCCAATATCTTTTGTTCTATATTTTCCACTTTTGATTACTTTGAAAACAGAATTTTCAATTTTTTGTGCATATATATTTAAATTCAGATGCTTTAATAAATTGGCCGAAGTCAATATCATAGCCGTAGGATTAGCAATATTTCTCCCAGCAGCAGTGGCAAATGCGTGTCTTGCGCCCTGTCAAAATAATTAAGAAAAATGAAAAATTGTCTTGTTAAACTTACTGATTCAAAGACAGCTATATCGTTACTGTAAGACTCACCTGGAACGATACCAGGACCTCCAACAAGTCCAACAGCAAGATTTCCCACTATGTTACCATATAAATTAGGCAGTACCATCACATCAAATTGCTGAGGCTTTGAAACTAGCTAAACAAATTCTTATATTTTTTTTATTATAAAAAAATTTTGGAGTAAAATCCCTTTTAAACTTAACTTTTTAAACTTAACACTAGAAAGCCAAAGGAGTGTTTTAAAACCCTTTTTTAAAAAATTCAAACTTGGATATTATCTCAATGATATAAAGTTTTTTTTAATTTTTTTTCTGGTCAAATTCTGCTTCTTTTTTCCACTAATTCTTTTCTATTTTAATGATGGTAGAATATGAATATGTTGACTGAATTACTATAGCTTTTCTAGGTTTGATGAAATTCAATTACACATTGAAAAATATTGCCTTTTTCAAAAAATTAAAATAAAATTTAATTTGAAAAATATTACAACATTGTTTTCTAGTGTAAAATAAATAATTTTTCTCATTTAAAAAAAGACGCGAGATAAAAAACGTCAATAAAACTTGTAAAGATCATTGATCTTTTGAAAAAAATAAGGCAAAGATTTATTTTAGGTAAAAACATCTTTAAAATATATTTTAATTTATCAAAAAGGAAATATTTTTTCGAAGCTGATTCAGTTGGCAAATTTTTTTGATAGGAAGCTACTTCAGTGCTTAGCGGCTCCTACGAAGTTTTAACTAAAGCAGCATCAAATTCCGTTGAATTTAAAAATACTGATAAAATTTCATCAAGATGATTCAAATTTGTTTCTTTTAAAAAATTAATTGAATAAAAATCTCTTTTTATAACATGTAACTATACTCATTATCAAAATAAAATATATCTCTTTTCCAAAATTTTCGACTAAAAATTAAGCATTATGAAGACAGATTAAATCTTACCATCATTGAAAATAGATGTTTGATGGTGGAATGTATAATAGAATGAAGTAAAAAATGGAGCTGTTGTCTAATAATAATATTTTTTCATATTTTTTTTGGCATTGTGAATTTTGAAACAAAAAACAAAAACAAAAGCTTAAAATTTAAATAAATCTTTCTATTTAGGTCCAAAACTTGTTCTGAAGATTGTATCACCATATATTTTTAAATTTTCTTATACATATATTATAATGCAGAGTCACAGAGTTTTTACACAGAATAAATTTACGTAATACAAGTTTTTTATCAGCTGATACAAATTTCAGAGAAAGTTTTGGACCTAAATAAAAAAATTTATTTTAATTTTAAGCTTTTGTTTTTGTTTTTTGTTTCAAAATTCACAATGCCATTTTTTTCACATAGTATTTCATTTTTGTCAAAATATACAGGTAACTATATTTGTAAAGGAGGCCAGTCAGTGTAATAAATGTAATAAAAATTTAGACTTTAATCTAAAAACATTTAAAAAAATGTTTTGGGATTATTTTTTGGAAGAAAGTAAAATCAAATACTATTGAATACGGAAGAATCTTAAATTAAATTTAAAAATAGCTAATTTTTAAATTATGTTGAATTTATTAATTTAAAAAATGGATAAATTACAAATTATTTTAAAATTGAAAAATCACAACTTATTTTTGACTGTTTTTTAATATCATAGGTTTTTGTTTCTTTTATTTTGTTTTTAAATACGAACATAAAAACAAATAAAGCATATTTTAATTTAAATCATGGAAAAAAATTAATTCTGAAAAAAAATTGTTCTTAGGATTTTTTTTAGATCCATTTTTAACTTCTCTTTGCTGTTATAAATTACCAAAATTAAACTCTTTATTTTTTTTAGCTATTTAATTTCTAAAAAATTAACCAATATACTGAGAAGCACCAGATGATCACTCGATGTCATTTTGACAACTATTAAAAAATATAATGAACCGTTTTGTGTTTTTTAAAAAGAAAGCTTTTTTTTTTTTTAAGACCTCTTGATTAATTCGAAATTATTTTAAAAAAATAACTCAAAATTTAAGTGATAGCATTGAAGAGATGTCAAAATGAAAAAAAAAATTCGGTGCTTCTAGTGTTAATTCAAGTATATGAAATCATCAAATTAATTTTGGCCTAATCGTTTCTCATATAGAAATTTTCTAAATTTTTTTTTATTAAATTTTTAATAATTGATTACAAAAACAATTTAAAAATTACCTGCATACAACAATTATCAATGATCATTGTTTCGAACTTAATATTAGGATACATTTGTGCTATTTCTTTGCACGACTCAATAAATAGACCATCACCAAGTTTCCTTTTTTTTTTCACAAATAAAATTCAAAAAAAAAATTTTTTTTTTTTTTTTTTAAACCTACATTATATTTGCCTTATGAACTGCGGTTACTTTTTTTCGATTATTACTAACAGCATAATCGAATGCAAACTTAGCAATACGAAGAGCATTTTCTCTAGTTGTTATCTTAAGAGATTCAACAACACCTGGAACAGACTCGTGTTCCAAAGCACTGTATTCTCCTTCTTTTTGCTCTCTGATAACTACAAAATCTATGTTGCTATACCTCAATTTAAGACCCGGTAAGCTCTTAATTCGTATCACATGAGCAAACAAATCTAGCTGTAGACGAATCTTTTGATTCATGGATTCAAGCTGACCACTTTCTCCGATGGCTGGAGTAGTCAAAACTCCCATTAGGCCAACTCTGTTTCTTTTAAAGCTTTCCTTTAAATCCTCTACTGAATGGCTTCGACCAGGAAGCAGCTCTCTATTAAGAAATAAAAAATTTTATTTTCTTAAAAACTTTTTTATAGTCTTACGAAGCCAATATTTCCTCAAAATCAACCGGAACTCCAAGTTGTTTATAAATTTCTCTCACACATGACATCAACTCTGGTCCAACACCTTTTTTGAGACAAAATTTAAACATAAATTAAGAGTCAAATGAACAATAACCATCGCCGGGCACAAGTGTGACTTTGATTTTGTTGCTTTGTTCTGCCAATGGACTGGCTTCCGAGTGCTTAACTGAAGTAAATGATGGTGGCACAAATAGAGTAGCCGAATTTTTCTATTTTTAAAATTTAGAAGATAATTAATTTTTTTATTTATTGTAATAAAATTTGTGTTACTTTACCGAAAAGGTTTGATTTAGACAAAATGTAATTGAATTTGGCCTGAGGAGATTCTTGGCAAATGAGAGAGCCTTTGTGCTCATTTTAATTATTTTGTTCGATTTATCTAAAATATATTCGAAATTAATAAATAAACTAAATCAAGAATAACGCTTTGAAAATAAAGCAGATGTGAGTACTAATATTTCCATTGTTTTCATTTGATTATTGTAAAAAATTCTTAACTATTTCTTAATTTTAAAATTATTTTTTTATTTTGGTTTTTGTATTCTTGTCTAATTTTGAATTTATTAAATATATATTTAATTGAAAAATTTGAGAAAAAAAAAGAAAAAAATTTATTTTAATTAGAAACTATTTGATGTTAATAAAAATGAACATAAATCCACAAATTTTAAAAAATTTATAAAAAAAGAACAAAATTTTTTAATTATCTTAATTTAAAAGACAAAAAAACAAGGTTTAAAATACATTTTAATTAAAACAAAAAATTTAATGTTTAACACTCAAAAATCGGTGAGGTTTTTTCGACCCTTTTTGGTACTTCTTTTGCTTGTTGTTCCAAAAATTTAATCTTTTTTGAAAATCTTTTTTCCATCAAAGCTAAAATCAAAAAAATATTATAAATAATTAGTTTCGATTACAAAATAATTTTATTTTCATCTAAAAAAAAAAGTATACGTTAAACTCGGAGAGGGTTTTTTTGACCCTTCATAAATATTGTCTTTATTTTTTTGTATAATAAACTAAAAACACTGCTAATTATGCTTTTAACTTCAAACTTTA
>VANL01000867.1:0-21690 GCA_006352455.1 Brachionus sp. 'Tiscar'
CTTTGACAAACGTTGTTGATAATCCAAATCACGCAGTTCTGGAATCAATTTTGTTGCTCTTCGTTGAACTTTCTCGAACTCATTTATATCCTTTTCCAAATATGGACACCATGCACTGACAGCATACTTCAGGTGCGGCTTAACCATAGAACAATACAATAGTTTGATAAAACAAAAAGAAAAGTCTGCATTTTTTTCTGATTAATTTGTAAGTTAATATCTTTAGTAATTTAATAAGATCAAAGTTAAGTTGTAAGTAAAAACACAAAAACCTTTTAAATTAGTAATTTATTTTGAATTAAAATTTATTAGTTATTTTATTTATAATTAAAAAATTTTTTTTTGATTTTATTTTCAATTTTTTTTAATAAAAATTTAGTAAAAAATTAAAAATTTTGCTTTATTATTTAATTAATTAATTAATTCTATTGCATCATACAACTTATATTGTTTCCGATTTTTTCAGCATACTCACTGGTTATCATTTGTTTTACGTTTTCTAATTTTTTTCTAATATCTCTAGTATTTTGTATGTTTTTCTCTATATTTTCCTTATTTACAACATTAAGTATTGTTTCATTTTTGTCTAAATTTATCATATCAGCTAAGAAAAAAAAAAATTTTTTTTCAATTATTAAGTTTTCTAGCTATCAATTTATTATTTATTATACCTGAACACTGCTTTGCGGTTCCCAGAAGACTGCATATGTCAACTTGATTGCCATGATAGATGTCAATGCAACACGTTACAATCATATCTAAATCTTTTATTGTTAGATTTAACTCTTTGAAAAGTATTCTCATCAATTTTAAAGCGTCTGAGCTCAATGATGTTTCTAAAGAATTTATTTTTAGCGTCAAAGTGGCATTTTCTTGCTCTAAAGTTTTCTGCTGCCAGCTCAATTGTTTCAGCATTTTGTTTGCTTCTACCAATTTTTTTTCTTTCAGCTCATTTTGTTCGTTAAGCTCGGACAAATTGTTCTCTTTTTCCTCCAAATTTTTGCTTAATTCAGAATTTTCTTGCTTTAACTCGCATTCAATTGTGCTTATTTTTTCCTGTAATTTGACTATGAACTTGTGCGATACTTCCAAATCAGCCTTTAGGCTAGCATTTTCTTTGCATCGTTCAATTAGCTCACCTACTGACTGAGTTTCCATTTTATAATTTTGAAATTCAAGATTAACCTTCTCTTTTTCTAGTTCCAATTTTTCTATCTTGTCTTTATGCTCGGTTAATTCTTGATTTTTGTCGCGTATAAACTGCTTTGCTTTGGCATGCCGCTTCTCGAAATCGGCCAATTTTTGCCTCAGAGTCTCATTTTCATATTTTAGTTGTTCAAATTTGTCTTCATTTTGTTTTATCTCGTCTTTGGTTGGCAACTCTGAAACATATCTATTACACTCATTTAATTTCGAATTTAATTTATCTATTTCTTTTTGTAGTGTGTTTGATCTGTTCTTTTCCATTATCAATTTTTCTTCTCTGTCATTAGCCAAATTTCTGCATTGAACTATTTCTTTATCCATTTTTTGACTTTCGTCAGAAAATTTTTTTTTCAATTCTTGAATTTCAAATTCTCTCTGACTTTGAAAAATTTTGTCAACAAAAAAAAAAAAAAATTAAATTTAAATTTTTACTTTAATAAATGTTCCAATTCAGTTATTGTAGCTTTTGAGTTATTGTAAGAGGTGAATTGATTTCTGAGATAGGCAGCCTCTAGTTCAAAATTTTTGTATCTCATTTCGACTGGGTCGGATGCATTCATGTGATTTTGAGTTGACTGCTGTTGTTCTAGTAAGAGAAGTCTCATTCGCAGTCTGTCCAGTTCATTATCTCTTCTCAGAGTTGTTTCGCTAATCGATTCAGCTGATTGATTGCCAATGTGGGACACAGACGGATTGTAGTATTTGTCATTGATGTTCAATTGATTCATGGTACTGGTCATCCGGTCGTACATGTATGGCGAAATTTGCGGATTAAATTGGGACATAAGTCGACTGGTTTCGGGAAGATGAGCGTAAAATGTTTCTCTATTCAACGACAAGCCATGTGAACTAAGGCTCGAAGTTGCTGTTGGCTGAGCACTAAATGCCCGATGATGGTTTTGGCTTATGTGCACTGTCGGGACTGGAGTAAGGTCCTTTTCTGGATGCTCGTTGAGGCGAGTTTTTGACATTTTTTAAAATAAATTTTAAATTAAAATTTTTTTCAAAAACATAAAAAAAATGAAACAAATCGTTCATTTTTTGTCTTTTTCTCTCTAGTTTCTAAGACAACATTATTTTTAAGAAGGTCATTACTATTAATTAGGTCGAACATCTTTTTCTAATATTTCAAACAAATTATTAAAAAAAAAATTTTCGTTTTACCATAAAAATAGATAATTTTTGTTTTCAATTTTTATTAGAAAAATTTAATTGAATAAAAAAAAATATAAAATTAAAAAAAAAAATTTCTTTAAGAAACGAAAACAAAGTAAATTGAACCATTAAAATTAAAATTTCAAGAATGATAAATAAAATTTATTTTTTAAAAATTAAAAAAAAAAAATTAAATTTTTACAATTTTATTTTTAGTTTCTTTGAGTAATTTCTTCAAACTTTATTTATTTGGAATAATATTCGAGTTTAAATTTTTCAAAAAGGGGTCTAAAAAACCCCTCGGGATTTCTAGTGTTAATAATATTTTAAAAAATAATGCAACATTCTTACAGCTTTTTTACTTAAAATTTTTTTTATTTTATAAATTTAAAGACAAAGACAAAAAAATTAAGTCATAATAAAATTTTTAATTGATTTTTTATTTGATTTTGGGAGACAAAACTAAAGCTGTACAACAGTGTAAGCAAGAGTTGTTGTATTTTGAGATTTAAACTATATTTATGTAAAAAATATTTGGCTTATTTTGACACAAGGTTAAAACACATCATTTAAATAAAGAAAACTTGAGATTAATAATTTATTTTAGAAATGATAAAAAATTTTATATTATTAAAAAAACATATAAATAAAATTCTTTAGTATTTAAGCAATGAAAAGCGGGCTAAATTTTTCTTTTCGAATTTTTTTTAACAAAGTGGATATTTTGGTACAATTTTTTCTAATTCATTGTTATCTAAATTATATATCTCTTATGAATATATTTTTTTATTAATTGAATTAATTGAATGTTAAAATCCTGTAGATTAAGTGTAAATTAATTTTATTTCATGAAAAATGCTTTTTAAAGACATTGTTTGGCCTAAAAATAGCAAAAATTATGCTATTTTTTACAGAAAAAATCTTTTTAAAATTAAAGCATAAAAAATTTTAGATAAAAGTTAAATATATTTTTATATGGGAATAAAAAATTGTTATTATATATTTATTAATTTAAAATATAGTTTGGGTTGTACCCTGGCAATTTGGAATGGAGCTTAGTCCTTTCTTTGAGTCAAATGTTATTTAGTTCATACTATAAAAATATTTATTATGTATTTTTTAAAAATAAATAGATAAATTTTATAGAGCAACACTAACCAAAAATTTTTAGTATTGGCAAAAAAGAATATTTATTTGAATTAAAATACAAATTAATAATTAATAGACTGTAAGAAATATTTTAGTCTTTCAAATGTTATCTAATTTGTTTTTAAATTAGTTAATTGTTTTGGGATATTGAAGTTTATGCTCAAAATTTATTGTTCATACTCAAAAATATTTTTTTTAAAAGTTTATTTTTTAAGAATTTTTTTTATTGACAAATTTAATGCACAAAAATATTTTTAAGTTTAACCTAACATGTTTAACCATAGCCAAATATTGTGCATAATTCTGCATTCATAATTTTTTTTGCACAAACTTGCAAACATTAAAAATTAAGTTTAACATTAATTGTTACTTTTAAAATGTGTTTCTGCAATAAATATTCTACTCAAAAAATTTTAAAACCTTTTTTTAGTGATAATTTTTAATTTTTTAGAAATCTAAAATGTTTAGTTTTAATATGAATAATTGATTAACTTAATTTTTAAATGTAAAATTAATTAAGTTTGAAAAAAAAACGAAATTTGAAAACTAATAAAGAAAAAATCTTAATTTAACTTAGACAAATAATAGAATTGCTAATTAAAAACAGCTCATGTTCCAAGTAATTAAATTTTCAAGTAGTTAAAATCTCATGGATTCAACTTTATGGGCTATTAAACTTAAACTACTCGTGCCCGTGCCCAAAAAAAAATAACAAGTGTAGCTATTTTATTTTATTTATTTCTAGAAAATAAATTATTTTGAATTAATTAAAAGTAAACAAAAATGTGATTAAATTCTCGTTTAGATTTAATCGTGCTCAATAAACATTATGGAATTTTCTATTCATTCGCAAGCAAATAATAAATATCTTAAATATTTTCTAAAATAAAAAAAGGAAAAAATAATTAAAAATAAATAAACTTATCTTCAAATAACCTTTGTCAATTTGAATGTATGCAATGGGGAAATTTAATTTGAAATACGAATAATAGTTCACATCGAGTGGTCTCATGTGAAATTAAACTATTAAAGTACCGTTGCTTATTTATGAAATTTAATAATCATGATAATTTAAGTACTCATAGCTGATTTTTTTTAATATATGAGAATTGAATATTTCAAGGTGTTGTGAGCACTTTGATTATCGGCCGCTTTTTCTTTTTAATTAAATTTCAAGCGGTCTTTAATCTCAATAATATGAAATCAATCATATTCATAACAATAGACCGTATAATAATTCAAATTCTTTTTGGTGATTAACGGTTTTTAATCGATATCTTCTAAATTTAAAAATAAAACATTTTACTCAAATTTCTTAAGTTATTTTTTTGTACTAAATAAAAATTTATTAAATTTTGAACGCATTTTGAGAGATTTTTCTAAAGGCGCTGATGACTTGGATCTTTCCAGGACCCAAAGTATTGAGGCAGTTATGCAAAGTACTTTTAATTTCCTTGCTTTTGGATTTTTCAGATGGAAAAAAGCTTAAAAATTGACAAAGTTATGTCATTTGAAAGCAGAGGACTCTGATCAAAATTACCCAATAAATCAAATGATTTTTCTTGTTTAAATTCAAGTTCAATTTATTTTTACAAAAATAAGCTTATAACAATAAAATGATAATATTTATTCAATAAACGCGACGAGGGTCATGTAAAAAATTTAAGAAAAATAAAATTAAAAAAAAAAGAAAAAGAAAGTCAAATTTTGTCTTTCTAAATAAAATTAAATGTTCAATGTTTTCATAATTGTGTTAGTCACATGATTAAATTGAAATAAAATTATTCTAAAAATTATTTTTTTTTGTGGTTTGTTCAGATTTTGATATGATTTGAGGAGTAGTTCTAGGATTTTTCTGTTTTTCTCACTCTATTCTCTAAAAAAGTACCTTATTGACTCCATCGTTCCATCTTTGCTTTCTTGTTTTCAAGCTTTATCCTTTCACTTACTTTGACTGCCATATTTCCTATATTGTCTTTTTCTTCTAGAATGGTAAAAAAAAATAGAACAAGCAAAAAATCCTTGATATCTGAAATGAAAACCATCCTAGAAGAAAAATAAGCTTTTAATACTTTCAATCAAGTTGAACAAAATAAGTAAATTGTTGTGCGGCACTGGGCCTCATCTTAATTAAAATTTTATTTAAAAAAGAAATTAATAATTATGGCTTTAAGAGAACATGGTATTGAAAAAAAATTATTAGTTTATATTTGGTATTTATTGATTAAATAGCTTGAGAACAAAATCCAAATTTGGATATCAAAAATATTTTTGTGAATGCAAAAAATTAAAAACTGTGAGTTTCTAAGTGAACAAATGATGTACTTGAAATTGAAATTTGAACCATATTTCGCATTAATAGAATAATTTAACAATTGGTATATCACAATTTAATCTTAGTATGTGGTCCAAGAATTACATGCTATGTAATATGCTTAATAGTTTTCATAAAGAAAGCTGATACGAGCACTCAGCAAGTAACCAACAGAGCAATCAATTAATTAGAAGCACTTAGACAACAACGAATCACCAATTTTGTTAATAAATCACTTGAAATCCTAATCACGAGATTAACTCAAATGGCATTAATTCTTAACAAAAATAAACTTGAAAAATCTGATAAAATATTGATCTTGGGGATTAGATAACTCTTGAACGTAAATAATCTAATCTTTGCTCCTGGACTTGGCCTCTTATCAAATAATTTAATTTGATAAAATTAAATTAATTTAATCTTGGCCAGATCATTCAGTTCATTAATTAAATAAAGCCTCGAACAATGTAATTAAATTTTAAAATTTTTATTTTACTTATCGAGCTTAAATCTTGATTCTTTTTAGCTGACAACCTAATGAACATAGAGAGTAGATAGTGTTCGATTGGCAAGTATTATCTAATCATCAATTTCTTTAAAATTTTCACCCAGTATACTCAATCAATATTATCTATACACTTTTTTTTTCTTGTTAATTTTGATTAATCAATAGCAATGAGTTGATTAGTACATGTGTTATAATCAAGCTTGATTAGAACAAGATAAGGAAGTAAGTCGGAAAAATTCGGAAAAAAATTTTTGAAAATTGAATTAAACAGGAACTTTTTATTGATAAAAAAAGAAATATAATGGAAAAGTCATTAATTATAGTTAATAATAAAAACTGCAAATGTTATTTTTATTTTGAACTTATCGATAGACGAACCGACACATGTTGAGATCAAATAGAGATCTAGCCGAAATTTTATTTTGCTATTTGATTATACGTTTTTTAATTACTCATATTTTACTTCTTTTTCTTTTTTTTTTTTAATAAAACAATATGTTTTTTATGATTAGCAGAAGCAGACTTGAGGCATATTTTCTTTTTGAAGTGTATAATTATGATCGATCGAATGATTGATTGATTGAGTTTTGTAATTATAATTATGTAACATACTCGATTGTATGATGTTTGATCAAGTCGAACGAATTGATCGTTAGATAATGTAAACATTATATAATCAATCTCAAATAACAATAAAAATAATTCGGTCCAATATTACGTGATATTTGAAATATTTGTGATTCTATTGACCCTCAACGATTTATGTGTATGTCTCTACTTCAAAGCTCTTATCGTAATCTAAATGACCTGTGAATATCCCTCGAGTGTTTAAATTTATGATTTATCTAGTTGAATAAAACCGAACTATTTGCCATTCAAGCATTTTTTTCTATACCCTTGAGTTTTACTAAAAGATATTCGACTTGAATTTTATTTTATAAAAAAAATATTTTTTTTTAAAATTTTATTTAAAAAAAAAATAAAAAATTTTGTTTAATTTTTCACCAGTTTAATTTTAAAGAGAATATAAATAAATTTTTGAAATTTTTACCACTTGGTCTTTGCCAAACCATCTATAAAAATTCCAGCAAACAAGTCCAAGTAAAGTCTGAAAAAAATTTCAACTAAACAATTCAGTCAGTCCCATACAAAAACTTAATTAATTCTTTTGACGCTTTCATTTGAATAATAAATTGTTTATAAATCAACCAAGGCCTTGTTGAATGCAATTCAAGCCTAGACGGTATTTACACTCTATTTGATAAGCTGTGACAAAACATTTCAGTAATAACTTAGATAAAAAATATCCCAAAAAAATTTCACATGAGGTTGAAATTATAAATAATAAATCAGGTATCAGGAATCCTCTTTTAAAATCAACAAAATTTTATATATGTCACTTATAAGGTCACTGTTTCATAATACTTTAATTAGGTGCTCAGAGGATAAAAATTCAAAATTGAATCTTGAGAATCATCAAATATTTTCCACTGAGGACAAGTAACAAAACAATCCACAAAGAGCTAAGAATTGACTTGATCGATGACAGAGCAAACAAGCTTTTTTCAAAATTTATCAACACCAAGCAAAGCCACGAATTAATAGCTCACAAGACCCAGGACTTTCTGCTTCAAAACTCCTCCAGGAAAAAATTTAAAGTACAAAACACTCTTTGATTCAATCATTTACACACTAAACTTTTAGCAGAAATTTAATTTAACAGTGTATATATAATATAAATACTATTTTTTTTTAGTCTAATTGTACACATATAATTAATACATATTTTAATCATGTGGGCTGAAAATAAGGGACTTTCACGAACTGAATTGCAGTGAAAAAATTTTTCCTAAATTATTTCTTAAATATAATAAAAATCAGTTATAAAAGAATCTTCTTGACAAAACAGATACTTTGGATAATATGACAAAATAAAGCAAGAGAAAGGTTAAAAGAGAAAAACGGTACAAAGAAACAAAGAAAAAAAATGGAATGCTGTGCTGGAAAAAATTAGATTCTGCATAAATCAAATGAGCGATAAGCATAGGAAAATCTTTGAACTCTTTACAAAATTTTAACAAGAGATTAATTTTTAAAAGTAAAAATGTAGAAAAAAAGCAGAGTCATTTCTAATTTTGTTTAATTAGAATGTTAAAATGAGCTCAACTAATTTTTTAAAGCAAAATTTATGATTGTTTATTAAATAATTTTCAATAAACTTAATAAAAATACAAACAAATTTACTCTATTTACTGAGATTTATTTTTGAATGATTGAAAAAAAAATAGTATTTTTTTATAAATTAATTTTTTTCAAGTAATAAAAAAAATATGCTTTGCAAAAGTATTAATCAAACAGCAAATAAAATCAATTCCAATGTCAGTAATTTTTTTGTTTAAATCAATGGAAGATTATTTCGTTTTGACTGATTTTTTTTTACTTTATTTATAATTTTAACAGTCAAATAAAATTATTAATTATTAATTTTTTTTAATACTAAAGGATTATAGACTGAATAAAATAGAGATTTTTATTTTAAGATGCTTATAAAAAAAAATGATATTTAGCTAAATGTGCAAAAATCTATTTTCAACAAATTAGAGGCAAAAGGCAATCAAATTTAAGCTAATAGATTATAAATTAATCCAACGGAAATAGGCTTATGAAAATTTTATGAGTTTATTTTGTTATCAAATTATATGCTCATAATAAATGAAAATATTTAAAAATCAAAAATCAATAATCATTAGCAAATAGATAATAAATTTGCATTAGCACACCTGCCCTAATGGTCAATAAACAAAAAATCGATATTTATTCAAGTTGTTTTCCAAAATGACTCGTGTGGTCATAAATTACGTAAAATTTACTCTGTTAGAGGAATAATGAACGTGGAAGTAATGAGTTCATTAATGCTTGATTAGTGTGTGCTAATTACGTAAATCCCTCTAGGTTGTTCAAGAAAAAAAACATTATTAGACTTTTATTTAAAATTTTGAACCAAGATAACCAGCCTTGACGGCCGTTATCTTTAAACGATGCGTCAATTGTCGCTCACAAGGTTAACGAACTCTTTATCTTGATGAACACAAATGTACTGAGAGAATATCACTGGGAACACATGTTTTTGCACAGGATTAATCAAAAATGTGCAAAAGTCTCACACTGTTTATTTATCCCAGTATTGCTAACGTCTCTAAGCGCGCTACCTTTGACGACAACTTAAAAATTTTAATTACTAACAAAAAGAATCTTGATATATTTTCATCTATATATAAATATATATGTATATCTTGATTAATCAAATAAAAATAATTACTCTTTAATCTTTAAGAAAAAAGTAAATAACTTTATCTTGAAATCGGTATTTTATATAAAATGAAAAAGAAAAATAAAATAATAAAAAAAAAAATCCATAAACTCAATTAAAATACTTAGACTAAAAGTGATTCATATACCGAATTACTTGACCTCGGCCAAAATCGGTCACCACACAACCTTAGGCTTTTGATTTCAACAAATATTCTGATCATCTTGATAAAATTTAGCACAGATAATATTGAAAAAAAAAAGAATAATTATTAATGTTCGTTTTGCTTATGGGGCCAGTATTGAACACCTGATCGATTGGTACATGCTTATTTTGATAATGACTAATTATTAGTGCTTCGATAGGCATGAATTTTTTTGCCAGTCAAAATTATGATAAATGAGACTTTAATTCCCAAGAAAAGAGTCAACTTGTGTTTATTTTTTGGACTATTTCTGGTGGAAAATTTTGATCAAATTAGTCAAGCTTAAGTTGTCATTGACGTTAAAAAAAAAAACAAACTAAATTCAGCGTACAATTTTGATACGAGTGATAAACTTGGTTGAACGTTATCAAGCACGCTCAATAATCAACTTTGAGGAAATTCTCATAGAAAAAAAAATCTCAGAATATGTTCACTATCAAACTCAAAACATTAAATTTTTCACCTCTTCTAATTTTGCTTTGTTTTCTGTGAATAACCGAGCAGTTTTTAAATTTTTTCTTAAATAAATAATTAAAAAAATAAAACTTTTAATTCTATTATAGTAATTTTATTAGCAAAATGATTTAAAAAAAAAAAACTAAAAAATTCAAATTTAAAAAATCAAATCAAAAAATTTAATTCACTAACACAAATAAGTTAAATAATTTAAAAAAAAAAAAAAATAGCGATAAAATTAACAACACCGACCGGTTTTCAGTATCTTTACAACAACAATAAAATTTAACTAATACTGCTAGAGAGCGCGTTCAAGCTTTGCTAGCTTGAGACTTAGCCGTTGATTTGTCTTTGCTAGCATCTTTGTTTGTGTCTTTGCTGACTACTGGAGCTTTGGTTGTAGATGCTGTTTGAATTCTACGTTTTCGTTGTTTGAACATGTCGAGCAAAGATTGTTGTTTCATATTGTCAGTGCTTTTTTCATTTTTGCTAGTAAAAGCCGAATTGGAAGATTTGGCAACTTTATTGACAACACTAGCACTTCTCAATGTGTCTTTTCGATTCTCGCTGAAAGTAATTATTTGACTTATACCAAGTGATTTATTTACTTTGGTTGATTTGACCGGCTTGGGCTTGACCAATTCATTTTCGTCTTCTTTTTTCATCACCGGCGGTGCTATGTTATCAATCAATTTTAAGCACCGTTGTTGCTTGTAAAATTGAGGCATATCGCTGCTCTTTTTCGAATTTAAATTCTCTTTATCTAAAGTCACATTGTCGCTTTCGTCAAGCAAAGTAGATGTGTAGGCTGAGCTTGTTTTTTGCACTACTTGGCATTGGGTCCATTTAAATCGGTCCGAGCTCGACTCGATTGGCTTTAGAGTCTCAAAATCAAAGTTCCATTTAACTTTTTGCACTTCGATTTGTTCCTTCCACATTGAGTGCAAGTCTTGCTTCAATTGATCTTGATTTAGCGACACACCGAACAAATTACGCTTCAAATTTGAATTGATAGTTGGCGCGCTGTCGGGCTTGGGAGTAGACTGTCCGATACGGTCAATAGAATCGGACCGGCTCGAGCAGGACTCGGAGCGTTCGGCGCTAGTTAGCATCTTATTCAATAAAGTATTAATTCGGGATACTCTTTGAGTGGTTAGTTTGGCAGCGTTCATTTTTTTTGATAGCTAAATGGGATTTTTAAATTTTTTATGTTGATAGAAGCTTACGATGTTGAATTTAACGAACTTTGGTCTTGTATTTATATATTTTTTTGGGTCGTTATTATAAATAGTAATTTTATTGGATATACTAAACAATTGGTTGTTATAGAAAATAGTTTATTTATTGGCCACAGATTTTTGTGAACATACTAGACCCGCCTTTTTGCCTCTATTTTCGTTATTTTCACTACGATTTTCTTCTTTATTTTCGAATCAAAAGACCAATAATTGAAATATGAGTTTATGATTTGGACAGAAATTGCACAATTTCGGCAATTAGGCACATAGTAATCAAGTGCCGACTGTACTTAATAATTTTATGGACGAAAAATATTTTATTTATCAATAAATTTTTTTTTTTATTAGATCAGCATTGGCGATCATAGCACAGCAAAAAAACCTATTTCTAGTAGATTTTCTAATGAGAAAAATTTTCTTAGTCAAAGAAGCGGCTAGTTATTTTTTTTTTTTCATCAATTTAATTTAATTAAATCACTTTAATAAAAATTTTAATAAAATTTTAAGACAATAGTTTTTTTTTTTATTTAGCTAGAGCAATTTTTTATTTTTACTATTAGTATAGTTAATCAAGTAATGGACTTTACTCGAGTCTGCCTCTAGACTACCTCATAAAAATTCTCCCTTTTAAGAAAACAAACTTGTTCAAGATATTAAACTTTCAAAATTATTTTTTTTATTTTTTAATTTTCATTAGCTTTATCGTTTACAAAAACTCTAAAACATTCAACTAAATTTAGCATTATCGAAAAATTTTATTCTTTTTATTTTTAGCTGAAAGGAAGAACAAAGTATCCATTCCAACCGATCAAGGTCTTGCCTAAACTATTTTTTAAATAAATAGAATTTTGGTGAATAAAATAGATTAAGCAGAAAGCTTGTGTATGAATTTAACTCAATTGATGATACTTTAAATTCTGAGTTCACTTCTCTCTACTTAGATTTCAAAACAATAGTTTGCACATAAAAACTTACTAACAAAAAACTCTAACATATTTTATTAGAAATTTTTAATTTAGCTCATTTTATTTACTAACGCTGGGCTAAAAACAAGGACTTAATTGCATTCTGAGCAGCCTGAGGTTCTCCTCGAATTTATTTAGAAAAATAAAAAATAAATTGTGTATGAATTTAAGAAGAGCAAATGGCAAATCGTTATATGGTCAAGTGTGTTTTTGGATGCAATTATAGGGATATAAGGAGTAAATTATAAGTATTCGGATTTTCAACAATCATAGTTGTTGGATCAAAGCTTTCTTTTCAAGGCTTTTAATGCATACATGCATGTACAAGATCAAAGTGTCATCAGTCAAAATAGATAAGCAACATTTTAATTTTTTATTGTGATTTAAATTGAATAAAAAATTTTGATTAATAATAAAAAAATTTTATTTAGAAAAAATATATTTTTTTTCAATATTGGCTAGAATAAAGTACTTGTTGACACGCTAAGGTTGTCAAGTAGAATATTTCCTATTGAATAGAATTTGCATGTCAAATCAAAACTATTTCAATTAGAAATTAAATTATAAGAGTTAGTTTGTTGTATTGAATTCATGACATTTTTAGAGCCCTTCGAAAAATACTTAGAGCCGAACGTGACTATTTTACGGATAGGTCTGCTCGGTTTATTGATAAAAAAATTCATTTCCTGGCCAAAACTAATAAGCTACAATTAATAGGCAATATTCAAAATAAACACAAATACTAACGAACTAATTCAGCCAGTTGCCCTAATTATATTTGCCCGATAGCCATTAACGAACGTTATTGATTCGGACTCATACAATATAGACCATCTGTGCTCAAAAGTAATAAAAGCTTGATCGAATCAATCATTAAGATAACACAAAAAGAAATAAAATAGAAACAAAAAAAAACAACAACGAACATTACTGTTGTTGATATCTTAGTTGATGTTTTAATCAATTGGTTTATCTATACACAATTAATAGATTAAGTAAATACCTTAACGGAATAAATAAATTAAGATAATAGATAGGAAAAAGAAACGATAGGTGTTTTATTTGTATTTGGCTTAAAGAGAAGTTAACTTGTGTACGCCTTTAGAAGACGACAAGTAGACTAGTTGTAGGACAGTGCGGTGCGGTGCAAAATTTGTCATGTCAAAAATTGAATGGAATTTTTTTGACATATGGTGAATAAATCGGGATCAGTTTAAGTTGACATGCTATTCAGATATGCAGTTGTTAGCTCAAACAAGACTCGAATGTCCTCGAAATGTGAACCTTGAGTCCTGCGATATGCAAATATTAGCTTGTCTCAAAAATCCCAACTTTTTTTCTATTCTCCACTTTAAATATCCTAACGTATTTCGGACTCGTCCAAAAAGCAAATATTTGTAAGCGAATAAGTTGACTTTAGACTCTTATCCCTAGCATTGTTATTTTATTTTTTTTTCTTTTGTGTTCTTTTTTAGGCTATTCAGAGATCATGTTAAGCTTATTTGCCTATGTGCTTAAACTAAAGGCAAACAATAGATTGAATAAATAAGAAAAAAAAGAAGGAAATTTTAGAAGTTTTTTTAACGAACTAAAAATATTTTCTTTCCTCTTATCCATTATTGGCTCTATATTAATTAACCTCGTCGTTAATACACTCTCTCAGTGTCAGTGTCTCTTGGCTACAATATCTTTAGGTCTTATCGCCTAATTACAATAGGTAAATAAAGCACTAGATAAAACAGTGGGAATTCTATCGAACAACAACAACAACAAAAAAAGATAAAAGTGATTAATTTAATCATGTAAGGTTAATTTGCTTAAATAAATATTTGATTTAATTCGGACGTTTTTCAATTAAATTTTTCACTAATGAAGTATCTTGCCGATTTAACAAGAAGCTTATCCTTTATCATACACGACCAACAATGAACTACATGACAAATAATGTAAATTAGACTATTTCGTGTTTGCTTGTAAATGTTATTTGATATTAAAGCACTTTGTGCCGACTTTAGTGGTTATCTTTTTATTTCATAAATGTATTTTGTTGTTGTTGTTGTTGTTGTTGTCAAACGTATCCATTCCATTAACGACAAATAGTCAATAAGTTCTATCATGCAATTGAGTATTAAAAACAGAAACACAAACGTAGCATGATCAGTGCGTTTATTGTTTATTGTGTTTAATAGATTGCTGTTTTGACTGACTCATAGTGTGACTGGATAAACACTAGGAGAAAACACATTAACCTCAAGTTTATTACAGACTGGTCATTAGATTCTGAAATAAAAATAATGTTCGTGCATCTGGAATTGTGAATTAGTACAGATTATTTTATTTTGATTATTTTAAATTATATCACTATTTGAGTTGAATAGAAATAGTTTTTTATTTCTGGCATTCCTAATTATCAGTTGTGTTTATTTTATATACTCAATAAAACGAAATAAAAATAAAATAAAACTTTCAATTTTTTATTTTTGTTTAAGTAAAAATGTATTACTAAATATCAAATTATTTGAATAAAAAAGATTATTTAGAGCTGTTCACATGTTCTTACTCATATATAAACCACTAATTATTTGTTATAATTTCGGATTCCATTTAATAAACTTTTAACCAAATTAAATTGTTTTATTTATTTCTTGGCTTAAATCCCTTAAGTCCAAAATCGGGACTTTACACAGACATCAACAAATCTGTAAAATAATTTAATCGCTGACTACAATTCTTTACTCTTTCTCGCACCTAGTTCTTGGAGTTTCTTCTAAGATTATGCTTTTTACTGTCAGGCCTAGTGTTTAAGCTGTAGTTTAAACTTTTTCTGAAATTCACATTCTATTAGATTTCCATGTATCCTTCTTGTTATTAGACTTGGTAATTTCAGCCAAGATAGCCGTTGTGGATACTCTCAATTTGCAAGCTCAGGTACTAACCGTAAATAAAATATCAAGTAAAAATTTGTAATTTTTTAAAAAAATATTCAAATTGTTTTGATAAAAATTATGAATTGAGAAACTACTTTTCCATTGTTTGTCAGTTTTCTTTTTTCGCCAAAGTTGGCTCAGTTATTCTTTCCATACTCTTCGAACTACTGGTGTCTGTTTCCTTGATTAATTGTTTGTTTAGTCGATTTTTTCTGTTACTTTCAGCTTGAATGATATTTTCTTTCAAGTGGAACATTCACAGCTATCTCTTTCAAGTTACATATATCTTAAAATTAAAAAATTAGATATATTAGCAATAAATGAGATATTGAATGAGGTATTTTATTTTGACCAATTTCAGATAAAGTAAAAAAAATTTCAGTTGATATAATTTCAAAAATAAATTTTAAAATAATTTAAAGGGAACCACGGCCAGCACAGAATGGAACTAAGTCCTTCTTTTTAGACCAACAAAAAAACAAAAACAAGTTAATAAAATAAATGATTTTTTAAATTTGAATATTTGAAATAGTCAATTGAATTTACTTTGTGAGCATTTCTTTTTTAAATAATTTAAAATATAAAAATAAACTTTCTTAAGCATATCAATGCAACAAATAATCGGAAAAATTTTTTCCTAAACATAAAAATTTGTTTTTTTTTTTAAACTGAAATTATTTTTTTTTACACAAAAAATTTTTAATTTTAAGTAAACATGAGTTATGATAAATAAAATAGAATAATAAGGTTCTTTTTATTTTAGCTAATATTAAGTTGTTTTTATTTTTTTTTAATAAAATAAAAATGTAAATAAAATCTTAAAAGTTTTATCTCAATTTCTCAACTGAATTTTCTTTAAAAATTTATTTTAAAAAAATCTATTTTTGATGATTACCCATTGAAAATCATGAAAAAAAATTTTCTAAATTAAAGCAAATAATTGAAACTTTGTGATTTTATGTATTGTGTGTTTTTGTTAGATTTGCTTGAACAGCCTTTGCTCTTTATCCTCCAATTTGAATGATTTGTCCTCATTTAAAAACTAAGTTCAATTTTTAAATCATACCAGCTTGTTAAATATCATTTTTATGGTACAGAAAATGGCGTAATTGAGAAGAACTGCCACAGCCTTAAAGCTCATCTCGACTTTTTGAAGTTTCAGTTATATTTTATTACTTCTCCACCAGCCTTAATATAAGCTTTAATTTAATTAATAAAAAATAAATAAATAAAATCAATAATTTTCAAATAGACACAAAAAAAAGCAATTAAATCATATTTAAAACTTTATTTTTTATAATTTTATTTTTTAGATAGAAAGCAAGTATTCTTTTTTTAATCTAATGCAACATTTTTTAATCAATTAATTAAAAAAAAATTCATTCACTGAAAAAATCTTATATTAAATATATTTTTTTCTTCATCCTCCTTCTCTCATCATGACTAGAAACTATTTGACTGGCTTGGCTTTGAACCACAAATCAAGCAACAAAGTATTTTCGATTAAAAAAGTAATATCTTGACTTTAAGCTTCTAAAGTTTCGTCTATCTATAATAAAGAAAATTTAAATTTTTAAACAAAATTTATTTAATTTTTAAAATTTTTACTCAATGCAACCTTGTCAAAAAGATCAAAAAATTTTTAAATTTAAATCTTCTATTCCTTTTTAAATAGTTCAGCACAAAATAAAACTCAAATTTGCATTGATAAATTTGCTCACGTGATTATTTTAAAAGTATACTTTTGATATATCATAAAAATCAAAATATCTAAAGTTCAATTTTTAAGCTTTTTTTTTTGTTTAAAACATGTCAGCGAGAAGATTTTTAAACAAAGTTGCTGTAATTACAGGATCAACTGAAGGGTAAAATAGACTCCTTAATATGTAATTTTTTCAATTGATTTTTAAGAATTGGTTTTGCCATAGCTCATAGATTGGCCAAAGAAGGAGCCAAAGTTGTTGTTAGTAGTCGTAAGCAGGAAAAGGTCAATAAAGCAGTTGAACAATTAAAATCAGAAAATCTAGACTGCTTAGGTCTTGTGTGTCATGTGGGCAAAGAAGACGATAGAAAAAAATTAATTGAAAAAACTGTGGAAAATTATGGCGGCATAGACATACTTGTTTCAAATGCTGCTACAAATCCCAATTTTGGAAATATTTTTGATGTAAATTTTTTTCATTTAAAATTATCTTCTTTTTTTTTTCTAATTAAAAATAAAAAACATCTCAGATTGATGAAAAAAGCTGGGATAAACTGTTCGACACAAATGTTAAATCAACATTTTTTATCATAAAGCAAGCAATTCCATATTTAAAACAGCGTAAAGACTCAAATATTCTAATAATTAGTTCAATAGCTGGATACACTCCTTTTCAAGTGTGTTATTTGTTATAATTAAAAGTTATTTTAATATTTTAAATTAGCTAATAGCTCCATATTCGATAAGTAAAACAGCATTGATTGGCATGACTAAAGCAATGGCACCACCTTGTTCTGACATGGGTATTAGAGTAAATTGTATTGCACCAGGTGTGATAAAGACCCAATTTAGCAAAGCTCTTTGGCAAGACGAGGATATGTTCAGAGAAACTGCTGATTGTTTCATGAAACGAGTCGGCCATTCTGAAGAGGTCGCATCTACTGCTGCTTTCTTATGCAGTTCGGACGCTTCATATATAACTGGCGAAACAATTGTGTGCGCTGGTGGCACCAATGCTCGTCTCTAAATTCAAATTTTTGAAAATATTTAACTAAATAAAAATATATTTTAATTTTTTTTTTTCTATTTTATTATATTTTAGAAAAGTTTAATTATATTTTAGGCAGTCAAAATTATCAAATGAGTGATTTAAATCAACATTTTTCAATTCTTCAAAGTTGTCTAGATCAGTTTTTTTAGCTTCTATGTCTAAGTCAAAGTCTTCTGATTTAAGCTTTTTATCCAAGTTAACATCTAAGCAATAAAAGTTATCGTTCAAATTAGATTCTTCTTTTTTTAAATAATTTTTATCAAAGTTAAAATCATCTTCTTTTGAGTCAAAATTAGAATTTAAATTTATCTGTAAATATTTGTGTTTTAAGCGATTGAACAAAAAGTCTAGTTTTTGCTCAAAATTGTGCTCATTTGCATCGTTAAGATCAAGTTTGGCTAAAGAATGTATTTTAAATAGTTGGTCTGAACTTAGCAGGATAATGTCTATGAGTGACTCTTTTATTAGAGAGCACGAATCATCGTAAATTTCACTCAGTTCTTCGCACATCTAAATTACTAAAATAAATAAAAAAAAATTATTTAATTTATTAATTTAAAAACTGGTTGAAAAACACCAGCTTGAAATTTAAAATGAAAATTTAAAAAAAAATTAATTTATTGAAAAATATTGAAGCTCATTTAAAAAAAAAAAATTGTTATAAATAAAATTATTAGTCGGTATTTTCTTTGTTAAAGGTCGATTTTTTGAATCTTTCTTCTTGGGCTTTTTTCACACAATCAAACATGTACAAATACTTTAAATTAAAAATTAGAAAAAATAAATATTTTATTTAAAAGTAAAAAAAAAAAGTTTACGAATCCAGTGTAAATTTTTATGGTCTTGTTTGGCTTGTTGGAGATTTTAATCACGAAGACAAAAGCCATTTCCTCATTGTCCACATCTATATTAACAAAGTCTTCGTATTGAAATTCGACCACTTTATTGGGCTCTAGTTCGCCCTCACTGGAACAAGCTCTTAGCTGAAAACAAGAGGAATTTAAAGCAGCAATCACGTGACCATTTTTGCGCGAATCACATGGACAATGTGGAAAAACAAGTTCACCGTAGCCGCTAAATTTGTGCACATGCTTTAAAAAATCCAAATAGCGATGATTGTCTTTCAAAAAATGAATGTCAATGTCATAGCTATCTGGTATTTTGATTATTCCTCTATCCATATCTTCCACAGCCTAAAAAAATAAGTATATCAGGAGTTTTTTTTTTTTCTATTTCGAGGAAACTTTTACCTGATGAAATAAAAAAGAAAGAGTTAGATCATTTTTTGCCAGCAAAGATTCATTTTTGAGATTGAAATACCATTTTTTCATGCAAATACAATTTTGATTTTTTACGCTATTAGAAAATTCATTTGTAGTTTGATTATTTTGAAGATATACTAAATACGGTTGTTCATTTGGCCTCAATTTGCGTTCTAATTAAAAAGTTTAAATGGATTAAAAGCAAAAATTAATTATTTATTTATTTAGAAAATATTAAATTTAAAAAATATAAATTGGCACTTTTTGTTCAAAGTTTAAAGACTTGTGTGTAAGACAAAAATTTTTTTTTCTAAAGTAATTTGAATTGAATTGATAGATGACTTAAATTTATTTAAAATGCTTTCTTTAATATAATAAATTTTAATTAACAAACACTTTGAGAAAGTCATCATTAAAATAATTTATCTTTTAATTTTTTTTCAATATAGAATTGAAAATTTTAGAATTAAAACTTTTATGTTAAGTCAAATGAATTAACTTTAAAAAAAAATCTTAAGTCTTTATTCAAAGTTCTGTTGTATCTTTAATGGGTTGCACACATTAGCTACTCTTCTAGAAGATTTATTCTGAACATGCTATTTAATTATCTGCTTTATTAATACAGAGCCAAATTTATTTTAGGAAAAATTTTGTCAGCAGGTTTAATTTTTTGTGATCATTGATTGATTATATATGGGACATGAAATTGAATTCAAATTGTTGCTCAAAGCTTTGTTTACAACATCTTGAGTGGTTAAAGAAGAAACAATTTTTTTATATTGATCAGCTTTTTCTTTAATTCTTAACTAAAAATTTTAAAATTTGATTTTTCTAGAACTATATCTAAGCTCTCAAAATTAATCTCTGAATGACTACCAGAAGTCATGGTATAACTTTGTTTACTTTGACTTTTTGCAATAGTAGCGTAATCATCATCATTACTAAGTGCATTGATATTTTCTTTAAATTATTCAAATTAAGCTATCTGTTTAAAATATTTATACACTTCCTTTTTGAGTTAGAAATTTTTAACCAAGTTTATACTCGACTTGAAAAAAAAATATAAAAAAAAATGACAATATTAATAAAATATTAAAAAATGTTTTGCAAAATTAATTTCATTTTCTAAGGAGCCTAGTAAAAATGTAACGCTAGAACATTTATTGAATAATAACCTCATATCAGGCTGCCATTATGTTTTTTTGCCAGGTAAATCCGCTAGAAACAATGGACATTATTACTAGGCTCTAGTACAAGGTTTTTTTGGTGGATCTGGTGTATACAGATTTTGCGAAAGCATTCGATAGAGTTTCTCATGATAGGCTTTTGTATAAGCTTAGTTTTTATGGTTATGGTGAACGTATGATTAGATGAATGCAATCATTTTTAAGGGGTAGAACCCAAAAAGTGGTACTTGGTGAAACATGTTTAAATTGGATAGATGTGATAAGTGGAGTGCCCAAGGGTTCAGCACTTGGACCATCACTTTTTGCTATTTACATTAATGACATGTTAGAAATTATCGAAAATGAGTGTGATACAAAAATTATATCAGCTATCAAAATTCGATTACACAATTGATTCAAGGCCGCTCAACAATTCTGTTTGAGAAAGAGACTTAGGTTTTTATATCCAAAGTGACTTTAAATGAGATTCTTAAATCAAAAATGTGACTGCAAGAATTATCTGACTGCACATCTTTCAAATTCCAAACAACAAAAATAGCAGGACTAATTTACTGTTCACTAGTCAGATCTCAATTACTAATGCTATTTCATTTCATTTTGGTGATCAGATTTTGATCACAAATTATGGTATTGTGAAATTTGTTACAAAGGTTTTTAAATATCTGTAAATGCAGCATAGTGCAGCTTACTTGTTGCATCAATAGTTAAAGTATTCTTGCTAATAGTGTGCAAAATCTCTACAGGCAAATTTTTCCAAATTTAAATTGTTCTAAATTAGCAGAGTTTTACCAGAATGTTCTTAATAATGCAAATATGAATGTTGCACCATGTTGTATTTACATACCTTTTTTTTGATCTTTAAAAAAAATTTATAAGAATTTTAAACATTTTGTTCTGTTCTATTGTACTAAATTTCACAAAACCCAAATTATGTGATCATCGAAAATGGGTATTGTGAATTTCAAGAACAAAAAGAAAAAAAATTCTCCCTTTATTGATAAATAAAAATTTACAAAAATAAAAAAATTTCAAAAAAATACTGCAACTTTGTGCAA
>VANL01000868.1:0-21684 GCA_006352455.1 Brachionus sp. 'Tiscar'
AAGATTTTCTCTCCCCTTGCGGGGATCGAACCTTCGACCCTCTGCTTGAATGACTAACACGCAAACCTCTCGGCTATTCGGGCTCTTCTAATGATAATAAGCTCAAATATTTATTTTTATAAAAGTTCTCCGATAGAAAAGTTAATTATATAAAACGAAATAAATCTTTAAGTAATATTTTAATTAGTTTTTCAATTTTTAAAGATCTAGTTAAACCATTTAATTGAAATAAGCTCACATTAAAGTCTTAATTTTATCAAGAATTCAAAAAAAAAACTCTATAGAGCATTCAGTAAAGATAACTATTTCATAAGACAAATCTGTAATCTTTACTGCAAGTTAAAGCAATAAAAACCAAATACATATACTTATATTATTATATTGGTTTTTATTTCAGCTTTAAGAGTTTTGAAATTAAGAGATCGAAAATTACTAAAAATATTTTTCTCATCAGATTTTCAAATTCATTTTATTGGATTTTGACAAAAGCAAATGTATACAAGCCAAAAGGAATAATTTATGTATTTGATTATTTAGAATATTATTTTCAACAAGTTTTAATATTTAGATTTTCAATAAATGGTTATTTCTTCAATTCACTATGCGTTTATGCTTATTTTCGTTCTTGCTCGTTTCATTTATTTTAAAAATCGATTTTTATTTTGTCGTTTCTTTTTCTTATTTTGTAATTTTGAACTTCTACTTAAGCAAAATAAATCTACAGTAGATTTATTTTGCTTGCTTATTAAAAGTTTTAATAAGCAAGAAATTTAATTAAAAAGCTAAATCATTCTCAGATCTTTTACTTAAATATTTAACCAAGTTTTTTAAAAATTTATATGCAGTTAACTTAAGTTTTTCTATTCTATATTCAATTGCAGCAAAAGTGAAAAATTGTTAATAAAATACTATGTTTATAATTTAATAAGGTATAAATTGGTCTTTTTCAAATAAAAAATACTTCAAATTTGATTAGTATTTTTATTTTAAGAAAGACTGGCTCATTAGATTTGTTATAGAAACAATAATTTAAAAAAATATATACAAGCTATTCAAGTTCATTTTATTAACCCAATTTAAGGTAAAATGACCTATATGAATTTATATTTCTGAGGAATAACATGATGACAACCATTATCAATTTTAAAGATTTAACTCAGTTTTTCAAATTTATTAGTTTTTGGTGGTTTTTATTTATTTAATGACAAATGCTTTTTTCATTAAATTTATAAATGATTTTATCTTTTTTAAATATGTCAACAACAACACTATTGCTAGAAGAGACTCATTTTAAAAATTTGCCTTAATAAATCAAAAATGCTTTCGGCAATTAATAAAAAATGAGAAACCAAATATTTTAAAAGAAAAATCGAAGTAACTAAAATATAGAAAATTATGAGGTTGTATGTAGTGTTAAGTAGTTCTTGATTTAAAATTAAAGTATTCTGTTTATAAAAATAAATTTTACAAAAATTGGCTTCATTTTTCTCGTAGACTTAACTAAAATATTATTCTCTCAATATTTATTTCAATTAGAAAATAATCATAATATATACTTAGAATACATTAAGTTTTAAAACTAATAACACGGCTAAAACATCGTTATAGATTAAGATGATGAAACATAAACTTAAAGTGAAAGGAATTAGTTTACAATGACATCTTTAATAAAAAACACTAGTCTGAGATATCCAAATGATGGTTCACCTTCAAATAATGATTTCGAAGCAACTGTAACAACAGAGAACGACCAAAATAAATGCTTAAATCAGTTTGTCGACTCGAATGCGATGGCCGAACTCGAAGCGATCTTTATTGATTCAACCCAAGTTACTACTAATCAAAATGAACCTAAAAAAGATATTGAATCTTCTTCTGACTCAAATGAGCACATACTAAAACTTGAACATGTTGAAAAAAGTGTAAAGGGAAATTCTAACTCCAACCAAACAATTTTGGTCAATCATAGTTCTAGTCTCAATTCAAATTCGTCGACCAGTGGTTATACATCAGGGCGTTCGAGTCCATTCAATTCAAACATGATTATTAATTTGAATAATTTCGAAAACAAAATAAATTCAAGTGAAATTGAAAATGGTCAAAAATCTAAACTTGAATCTATGAATAGTATAATTGATGATCTTATTATTTTTAATAATTCAAACGAAAACGAATCAAATCAATTTGAATCAACTTTTGAAAAAAATTCCAACAACCGTTTTAATTTGTTGAATTCACTTTCAAACATTAATGATAAGCAACAGAATACAGAAAATCGTCAGAATTATTCAAATTTAAACTATTTAATTCGTAGAGATAGATCTTTAGAAAGGTGTACTGCAACAGAATCCTTTTTTGAAAATTATACTCCAACATCGACCTCGGCTTCAAATACACCTTCACACCGAGTAGCTAGTAGCCAATTTCCAACTTACTCCAATTCAACCCTCTACTTGAACACAATTTCATCAAGGCCTAATAGACAGCATCAGAGGTCAAACTCAATTATAAATACAAGTTCAAATGTCTTAAATTTAAGTTATGATTCATCTAATTTTACTCGTGATTTTGAAATGAATTCGGGTGGAGTCTTAAAATCATCAAATAAAGCTCAATCTTCGAATTCAATTCAACGCGAAACCAGCATAAATTCACTTAAATCATTTAATCAGTCTGATTCAAATCAATCTAAAATAAATTTCATCAAGGATTTACAAATAAGACTTATGGACAGGCAAAAGGAATCTTATTATTTGAGATGTGAGCTAGAAACTTGTCAGCAAAAATTATCAACAAACATGCAGAGCATTAAGCAATTTTGGAGTCCAGAGCTCAAGAGGGAAAGACAAATTCGTAAAGAAGAGCAGCAAAAATTTAGCGAATTTTTAGAAAAATTCAAGATTCTTCAAGCTCAGAACGCAAATTTAATGAGCTCATTTGAACAGCAGACTCTTTATGTACAGCAACTTGAAATACAGATAGAGCAAGTACAACAAGAAAAATTTGCTCAAAATGAATTCGGACAAAGCTACAATATGAAAAGTTTTTCGAAAGAAAAAAGCATACTCAAAAAAACAATAAATGAATTAGAAATGAGAATCAATACTCAAAAGCAATCTTTGAATACCAAGGATGAAACAATTAAAAAATTATTCCAAATAGTAAAAACACTTAGTACGAAAAATATAACTAATAGTGATCTGAATTCATTAAATAGCACTACAAATGAAATTGTAAGATAATTAAATCGGTTTATTTAAAATTTAATGGAAATAATTTACTTTTAGTTACAACAGATGAATCAATTAGAAACTTTAAATCAACAAATTGAAGCCGCAAATTCAACCTTACTGAGCGAACAAAATAGTCTAAGAGAACGGCTTATTGAAGAAGAGCGAAAAAATTACCAGCTTCAGCAGTTAGTTTATCAACTACAACAAAAAAAATCAACTTTGATATCTCCATTTAACATAAATAAATCCAATTCGAGTCTTACCAATAGTAAAATTGTAGGTATTTTAATATTTCCTCAAGGATGTCCGAAATTTCCTTGACCATTTATAATTTGAAGGAAAAAATAACTCTGAACTTCGAATTAGATGTATGTTAAATTGCATTAAAAAATAAATTTGCAATATAACTTTACTTGGTTTATAAGGAGACCTAGACATATCTAGCATAAAAATTACAAAACAAATATGATTATTTTTAGTAAAATTCAAAATATTTTAATTTTTTTCGGGAGAGAAAAAGTTAATTATTTGTGAACAAATTATGCAGGATTTTGAAAAACAATTGATTAATTAGGGAATTCTTCCATAAAATACGAAAAAATTCTAAACTTTAATTTCAACATAGGACTCTCTTCCACTATATTCTTATCCAGATTCAAATAATGAATCAAATTTACTGATTGAGGCTAATAAAGATACTCGAATCAAGCAATTAGAGCTTCAAATAAAACAACTAAAAGATGAAATAGCAAATTACAAAAATTTCAATCAAGGATTTTCATTGAACAGCTCTACAAATGGAAACCTCCTGTCTGATTTAAAAAATGAATCTTCAACTAATGCGTCAAGTTTGACCCAGCTTGAACTGCTAAAAACAAATGAAAAATTTTTCAAAGAAAAAATTGAAAGTTTAAAGTCAGATTTAAGTCGTAATGAGACTGAAATTCAGCAATTAAAAACTAAATACGAAACTTGTGAAAGCCAAGAAAAAGATTTACAGCATTATGTTACACTGTTAAAAGAATCTTTAGCCACTAAAGAACAACAAATTACCATGCAACATGCCGAAGTAAATGAGCTGCGTAATAGAATAAAAGAAAAAGAAAACTTGGTGGAAAAAAAAAATCAGCAAATACAGCAAATTCAATTAGAAAAACATCAACGAGACTCTGATATTGGCGAATTGAAAGACCAAATGGATATAAAAGAACGAAAAATAAATGTTTTAAACAGAAAAATTGAAAACTTAGAAGAACAACTAAAGGATAAGGAAATGCAAATTAATACTCTAAGAGCAAAATTAAGTTCAAGTTCAATGGGATTTTACCAAAATAATGTGATGCAAAATTTAGAACAGTCACTAGAAAAAAAGGAAAAACTAATCGAAAAATTAACTAAAGATGCCATGAATAATACACAAAGTCAATCAAATGATACGGAACTTACAGAACAAATCGAAACATTAAATATATCAATAAAGGAATTAAATGAAAAAATTGAGTTGAAAAACAAAGAGATACAAGACTATCAAAATGAGATTTATGATCTCAAAGATGAAGTTGAAAGTTTTAAGACACAGCTTAATAGAAAAGATTCACATGTAAATTCATTAGAAATGTCATTGACCCAGAAAAATGAAGAAATTGAAATAATTGAAGAAAAATTTCATCGTTTACAAAAACAACACTTTCAAATGTCAAATGCGAATTGTAATCAAAATCAGCAAGAAGTTGAGTCTATGAAAAAAGTTGTTTTAAATTTACAAAAAGATCTTCAATTAAAAGAAACCCATATTCAACAATTAACAACAGAGTTGATTACATTAAAAGAGTTGATTGATGATTTTGAGGAACAAAAACAAGTTTTAAAATCAAAACTAGAGCAACAACAAATTCAGTTCAGTCATCTAGAGGAGCGTTTTGAACAAAATACACAAGAATTTCAATTAAGACTAACTCAACAAAAAGAACAATATGAAAAAAAAATTGAAAATTTAAAATTGAAAAATTGTGAACAAAGTGACGTACCTAACGAAATAGATGATGAAAAAAACGAAAAAATAATTTTGAGCTTAAAAGAGCAAATTGAAGAGCAAAATGACCAAGTTACTAAACGTGACGATCAAATAGATAAGCTGAATCGAAGAATTAAGGATTTAGAAGAAGCCTTAAGAGAGAGTGTATCAATAACGGCTGAAAGAGAACTAGTTTTTGCCCAACAAAAATCTAAGACAGAACAAATTGAAAATGAGGTAAATTCTAAATTAATCGAAATTCAAAAATATTCCTTGTCATTTTCTAAATTTTAGAATAAAAATCTCATCGATGAAAACATAGCAATACAAAAATCCATCAATGAACAACAACTTTTATTTAATAGATATCAAGAAGAATTATACATACGTGAAGAACGTCTTCAAAAGTTAGAAGAAGAAAAAGTAAAAGAAATGAATGAATTATTGATTACCAAGTAAAATAAAAAAGTTCTTAAAATTCTTAAATAATTTTTCCTTAAGGCAAGAAATATTGCTATCAACTATAAGTGAAAAAGATTCAGCAATAGCAGAGCTTGAATGCAACCGAACTTCTAGTAATAAGGCTAAAATTCAACGTCTAATGGATGAAAAAGATAATTTGCATCATCAGCTAAAAGATTTAGTAAGAATTAAAAAAAAAAAATTATTTTTATAATTTTAATGATAAAAGAATGAACAGCGTATGAAACTAATGAATGATTACATGTCAGCAAAGGACGCTAAAGATAAAGTCAAAATTCTTGCAATAAATCCAATAATGGTTTCTAAAATTTATTTAAACATTTTTCTAAATTTTATATCTTTAAAATTTTAAGGCCCATGACGAAGATGGGATTTACGCTTAGCCATAGCTATTTTCTTCTATATAAACTTTTGAGATGTTAATGGTTTTTTAATGTAAATTATTAGATGCATTAACTTTGTCTTTTAATATTAGTATTTAGTTTTTTTAAATATATTTTGATAAGATCTGTAAAAATTTTTCTAATCTTGTAACAAAGTAATCAATGGATATTAGATTTTGTTGATAAAAACTATTAAAACATTTTGATAAAAAAATAAATTTAAGAATATCTATTTTTTTATCCATTTGCTTAACCTTATTTATAATTGCTTTTTAAAATAAATTGTTTTTGAATTTTTCTAAATTTATTTTATAAAAACAATTGAAAAATTTATATTCATAATTTATAGGAAAAAAAAAATCTTAAAATTGATAAAAAAATTTATTCATAATTTAGCCAACAATTAAATTAAAAATGAAATTTAAATTCTTTATTTGAAGTATTCAGTTTTGAAAATTTTTCATTTATTTCCAAGAATGAGATTTTTTCGCTTGAAACTCCTTCTAATGATCCGTTTTTAAATTTTATAGGAGTTTTTGCGAGATCATCAGGAATAGTTGCATTTTTAAGTTCTATGCAAGGTTTGATTGAATTATCTAGCTGTTCCAGAGTAAGATTACAATTTTTGTATTCTTTTTCTATTAAATTATTATCATCAATAAAAATCAAGAAACCAGAAACTATAAATATAATTATTAACAATTAAATAAAATAATCTTTATTACTTTCAATAGTTGAATTAAATAAGATTTTATTGATAAAATTCTCTTTCGAAGACGTACAGCTTTTTAATGAATACAAAATTTTTGTAATGTAGCTTTCATCAAATTTAATTGTCGAGGACTTAATTGACCATTCGATTGACCAAAAACAAACGTTTTCATCCCTAATTTCATAAAATCTACTATTTTTTATTACAAAATTTCAATTATTCATACTTATCACCAGTAAAATTTAAATTTTCTGTTTTGATCGTGAGGGTTTTGTTATCGGATGCTAAAATTTTTGGATCACACTTTTAAAAATATTGGTTAAATAAAAACAAAATTCATGTATTTACAAACTTGATAAAAAACTGAGTTAAAATATGTATCATTAGAGCAATCAAATTTTTTCTTGGCAATTCGAAAAAGATAACCAGCATTGTCAATCTTAACTCTCAAATCTGTTAAGCCTTTGAGAAAAAATTTATAAAAACAATATTTTCTGTAATTTAAAAAATATACCATTTAAAATTTTTTCTTCTAAAATGATTTCTGCATTTCTCGCGTTTAAATTTGTTGCTTGAAAAGTTTTTAAAAAAATAATTTTACTAACTTAATAAAAATTACCACTATTGTTTGATACTAGAGCCACAAGACCAATAACTAAAAATGTGATGCCCAAAAGAGATAAAATGAATACACCTGTAGATGCAATGAAAACAAATCTTAATGTTTTGTAAAGTTTAAATAAATAGGTTTCAATTTTAGGAATCTTTACGGGGCAGGCTTCCCATTTTGACTGTATAATCCTGAACCATACATTTTTTTTCAAATTATAACTAAAAAGTGTTCACGATAGAAGAGATATGTTTAAATAAATAGCTAGACATGGTCACGCTCATAGATTTTTGCTTTTGGTCGCTTATATCAATTATTGAATTGTTGGACCATATAAAAATTGATAAATAAATAAAAATAATATTAGATCATTAAAATTAAATTTACATAAATATTTTGTTTCTATCTAAGAGATAATTTATAAATTTATTCTTATTAGGTTTTGAACTTTATGTTTTTTCTTGAAACATCAACAATTTGGATCTCGTTAGCTATTATGGTTTTGCATGTTGGTGATAAATTTAAACAATTAAAATTTTTCTTCTGTTTTCTTTGCGACAAGCCCAATCCCTCAAAAAAAGTTTAGTTTGTTACCATCTTTTAAAAATAATTATAAATAAGTCTTTAAATATTATTATACATTATTGTGAAAAAATTAAGAAACGGATGTTTAATTTTTAATTATCTTTATTAAAAAACGATATTATCAAAAAACAAGCTTAAAAAAAAACTTTTTCATAACTAAAAAATACACTCTTTAATCTTTAAAATTATATATATTTACATAACTAATAATGTACAATTAAGACAGAAATAAGAAATTTACAAAAACATATTAAATTTGATTTAAAAAATATTGTTAAAAAGTTAAGAAACGATATGATTTCAGCTTATAATAACGTGTAGAACCGCCTTTATTTTTCAAACACTCATTTATTCTATTTGGCATTGAGTCTATAAGTTTTCTAAAATTGATTTAGTTACGTTATTAAGGATATTTAGGACAATTTGCTTCAACTCACTCAAATTTTCAATGCAATTAAGATCTGGACTGTTAGCTACCCAAGATAAAACCTCCATATTTTGCTCTTGAAACCAATCTTTGACTAATTTGGCTCGATGGCACGGCGCATTGTCTTGCTGAAATATGAATGGTTCATCTTGTCGTAGCAAATCCATTGATGGAAGCAAATTATTTCCTAAAATATCAACATATCTGTGAGAGTTAAGTCTTCCATCAAATATTGAGAAAACTCCTAGCTCATAATAGCTCATACAACACCATATTCCAATTGAACCTCTTCCTTGATTCGTACGTGAAGTTCTATTTTTTTTGATAAAACGAACTAGTTGACACTTATCCTTGTCAGTTGAAATCCTAGGTCTTCCAGATCTTGGAAGATCATCGTACGATTTTGTTTGGTTATATCGATCAATAAGGGTTTTTATACATGTATCTATTTTGTTCATTTTCTATTTCGGAAAAGGATTTTCCTTTTTGATGAAGAAAGGCAGTTTTGATTCTGTCCTCCTTACTAATGGGAAGGCGTTTGGGGTTTGAATAGCCATTTTAGCCTTAATTACTATTTTTATTTTCAATTAATGAATGAATTGTCATTTCAGTTCAATTTTTTTTATTTTGATCTAATTGAATAAAGAATTTAGCCGACAAAAAATGGTTTCAAAAAGTCAATTCTATCCCATTCTATTATAATTCAAACCTAAATAAACAATAATATAATCAGTCGTTTCTTAACTTTTTCACAATACTGAACAAAAATGACAGTTCAAACTCCCAAACATTGTCCTATAAGACATGTTATTCTTCGAGAAAATGGAAAATCATATTCTGAAATAAGGAATTATTTTAATAGGTACAAATCAGGCACTCGAACTATATTTAATCAAACAAATCTATACGACGATCGTTCGAGATATAAGATTTTACTGACAAAGATGATTGCCAATTAGTCTGTTTGGTAAAGAAAAAAAGATCCATCAGATTCTCTGGTTAGACTAATATTATTAGAAAGAAAACTTGAATGTAAATTAGTGCGTAGATCGAAATTGAAAATTCAATTAAAAAAATATGTCAAATAAGAGCTCAACTTCAGCTACAGAGCTGTTATCGAAATTCTTAAAAAGAGGTAGAAAATTCGGGTTTAAAAGAGCAAAAAGACAATTGAAAAAGAGGCAGCCTTCCTCTAAATGAATTAATCAATGTTAAATTAAAGAATTTATATGTTAAGATTTTTAGAAATGTTAATAAAATTTAAAAAGAAAATTTAATTTTATTCTAAATAATCACTAAATTCAAGTTGATTGCCTTCGCTTCTTATTACTACACAGTATTTTTAATAATATTGAATAAATTAATATAAATTGACAATTAATTAATAATTTATTTTAATTAGATTTTTTCAATTAACGATTTTTATTTTTCGAAAGAGAGTAATTTTTTTGAAATTTTTATTTATTAAAAATTTTGAACCCTGATGAACAAAATAACACAAAAAATAATATTTACAAATACACATAAATAGATCGAATTAATGATATTATTTTTTGATGTTCGGATTAATGTGCATTCTGAAGACGTTTGAAAAAGCAAAAAAAACAGTTTAAATAAATAAATTAGCTGATTCGGTGAATATCTTAAGAAAATTTATTTTCATTTACAAATATAAGTTTCAACTTCTGTTATGCAAGTTTCACATTTTACAGAACAACACCATTGAAATTTACATTTACATTTTTCTTCTTTAATAGTTTTTTTGATATAGTATCCACGACCACAACACATAATTCTACAGCCATCTGGACCGTTTGAGTTTTTGTTACATTGTCGACCAGTTGTACCGAATATTCCTAATTTCTCATTGCTATCACAATAATTTGGACTATCTTGAATGTAAACTAAATCCTCTTTAGTTGGTTTACTGAATCTTCGGTATCTTGCTCTTAGTTGATTTTGTCTCGACTCGTATCTGACTTCAATCGCACTATCGTATTTTTCTTTTAGATAATCTCCGACTTCTCTAAAAGAAGGTAATTTTAGCCAGCATGTTTTCATGCTACAGGAACCAGATACTCCATGACATTTGCATTCGATTTTTACCAGCCTGTATACCGCTCTACGACCAGCCTCGTTATTATGTAAATTCATTAATTTAGTTGCTTTCGCTCTTAAAATTTCAAAAGTAGTTTGAAAATCAGTTTTATCTGACTTTTTGAAACGATTCTTAAAACGAATACGATTGGCTTGAAGAGATCTTTTATCATCAGAGATAGATTTCTCTGACATGTCAACAAAGTGTTTAGTAAATTTATAACCATATTCGACATTATCACCACATCCACCCCAAACCCAATCCTTATTTAAATTAGCTGGCCTTTTGCTAGTACTACACCCACAAGTGCTTATGTCTCCGTTTCGGCAGGATCTAGCGATCGCTTGCAAAACTCCGGCAGTAGAAATAGCGTGGACAAAAGCTGACTCTCGACTGGGTACATTCTCAATTGTCGGTCCATACACACTAGTATTAGAAATTGTTGAACAATTCCATTGGTTAAATCTAAACTGCCATTGACATTCCATGATTCCTATTCGAGCTCCTTTTGCTACAGAAGTAACATGATCTGAATATAGTTCACAAAGCTTTGATTGGCCGGGTGTTAGGGCATCTAAGTTTTGACAAAACTCTCCTAAATCTTGAGCTTGAATGATTGTGTTTGAAGAGAATAAGGATGTCTTTAAACCTAAATTCCACCAGTTGGCTTCAACGAGATGTTGTATAAGAACGGTGATAAATATTGCTAATATTGAGCACATATTATTTTTGATTTCACTTTTTTCTAATAATAAAGGAAAATTTTATATTTTTATTAAATGGAATTAATTTAATGTTTTTATACTAAAAATTGATGTTGCCAATTTTGTAAAGTTAGTGCTAGAAAAAGTAATAAATTGACACTTTGTCCGATTGGAATTTTAAATGTACATCTGATTTAAATAATGTCAATTTATTTCTTTTAAAAGGTAACAAATTAAAAAACTAAAAGGTAAGAGTCGTTTTAATCAATTAAAAAGAAACCGAGAGTAAGTTTTCAATTATATGCTAACTAGAATTGAATAATCAAATTTTAGCTGTTCTTTCCTATTCAGTATTTTTAACAAATTATACCGGATCTTTTTAATACGTGAAAGCAAGCATGAGAATATATTCAAATATTTATAATAATAAGTTGATCCGATGATACTTTGTCGGTTTACTTTATTACACGATCCAAAACTTTTATAACTTTAAGGTAAATAAAAAATAAATGTATATAAACAAATATAACATCAAATTGATGCGCAATCTAATACGATATATAGTTCAACAAACTTATTCAACCAATACATCATGATATTTTGATCTGTTTTGTGAGATCACAAATTTGTCTATATTATTATTTCCATACTCCAGAATAAAACTTTTTATCATATTATCTGATTACTCTTTTACTGTCTCTTCTGTTAAATTAATCTATAATTCAATCTATTAATTGATGGTAAGTTTTTTTTGAAGTCTAGACTTGAATTATCATGAAATATTATTTTTAAACGCAATTGATTAAAAAATTAAACGAATACTCTTCTAAATTTAAAACTAAAGAATGTTAAAAAAATCTAGTAAATTTAAAAAATGAAATAATCTTTATAATTCTCAATTAAAATGCCTCCATTATTAAATATTTTAGATGCATGTTTTAGAAATAAAATTAAACCATATAAAATTTTTAAGACCTTGAAATATGCTTATATTTATATAAGGGAGAAGATATTCAATGGAGCATTTAACAAAAAATTAAAACAATTATTTTTTTTGTGATGTAATCTTAAAGAATATTATTTTATTGATTGTTAATAACTTCGGATTAATAGTTGGTAATTTTATCAGATTATAAACCTATAAAATTGTGTTAGTTTTCTCGAGCGAAAAATATTTTAGTAAAAAATTAATATAAATATAAGAATAGGATAAGAAAAATGGTAAATTTAACTTGTTCCTTTGAAAAAGTCAAGTTTCTTCCGGGGATTCATTGAAACTTTATCTAAAGATTAATTTGCTGATTAAATCTAACGATGTAAAGAATAACCGAAATGTTTTATATTTTAAGGAAAAAATAGCTCTTAGTTTTATGGCTATTTACTGGCCAGAGAAACATTTATAGTTAAAATCGATGCACACTTGTTTTATTTATATCAGTCATGTGTTAAGTATTTATCAAATTAAGACATTGCTCTTATTTTCATGATTAAGTTTTACTAACAGGAAATATAAACTTATAAAAACCTGTTATTTTCTATAAATATTAAATTTCTAATTTATTGCTTTACTTATTAATGTATTCAAATTTTACTAAAAATTAATATTTTATTAATATTACAGTTAAAAGTGCATCGTTTTGATTAGCTTAAAATTTAAAAATAGCTAGAAAACAAATGAAGACTTAGGCGTAAAATTTTTCATGAGCTAATAGAATATTTTAAAATAATTAAATTTTTTTACTGTGTTCTTCATCAATGACTATTTTAAATTAAGTTTATGTTTCATTTACTACAAACAAATTTTAAAGGGTGATTTTAAAAATAATCTTTAAATTCAATTCATTTACAAGTTAAGAAACAATCACCCAAACTAAAAATGGCCTAATTGTTTGCGGACATGAGATCTTTAGATGAATACCCGAATGTAAATTACATTTTATAAATATATTCAAGAGTAGTTACGTAAGAAGTTAACATATCAAAAAAAATAAGTCGTTACTTCAAAAAAATAATAAGATCAAAGACTAATAAAATTTTTACACTTGAGATAGTCCTATGTTCTCATTTGTTTTGTTTATTATTAAATAAAGCGCTGAATCGCTATCTTAGGTGAAAAATCCTGGACATACGCTAAACAAAAAATAAAACAAAACATATTTTTATGATAAACAAGTTCTCCGTTTATTTAGATTTATGATTCGATAAAAAAGTACAATAAGTGAATTTGATACAAATTAGAAAATTTTTTGAATTAAAAAAAAAACACCTCAGAGTTTATTACCTATTTGAGTATAATTCAAACTTTCGAAATATTAAGCCTATTTGGCTCTTTTTCATTATATAGAAACAAAAAAAGCTGTTCAAAAATCATTTATAATAAATAATAAATATTAAAAATTGGTCTCAGTTAACTTAAAACTAAAACAATAAAAATATTTATAGGCAATATTTTCAGTAATAGCCTTAATCTATACGTAAAAAAATTAAAAGCACGAAATTTTCAAATTTAAAATTTAACTATTTTTGTACAAATATTTATTTTTATTTAGTTAATTTCATTCTAATTAAATTTTGTTCGCTTAATGTTGAAAAATATTTACCCAATTGTACAATTAAATTGGAAAAGAATGCAATTCTTTATTGATTATTTCTCTTAATACCTAAAATTTAATATGAAAATAATATTATAAATTAGAATCAAATTAAAAATGAAAATTTAAAATCACATCACATGTATTTAAATTAGAATTAAAAACTGAATGACCTAATTCATATATAAACAAATATTTTTAAGTTTTAAAATTTCATTTAAGCTCTAAAATCGTTTTAAAATTCGTTTTTAAATTGTAATAAATCATATTTTACACTTGGTTGATGTTTTTGTCAATTTATGATATGAGTTATTGTTTTACTGGAGCTATTTACTTTCCACAAAAAATACAATACTATTTTTCATATTTTAACAATGAAGACTACCCAAAGCTTTACATAAAAAAAATTTGATTTCGCATGTTTTGGAAGCATAAATTACAAAATATGATCGATTAATTAATATTCTAAATTTAAAAAAAAAAATTACCATCTTGGATAAATTTTTCAAATTTTACTTTAGGTAAATAAATAATTAAAATACCCTAAGTTTATAAAATTTGTCTAAGTTAAAAACAGTTGATAAATTCAATTTGTAAAAAGAGATTTAAGACAAATTTACCAAATACTCAATCAATTTGAAAAAAATAATTTTTTAGATACTTCATACTTATACAAAATTTAAGCTAATATTTTTAATTTAAATTAGATTATAAATAATTATTTAAATTTATAGATAATAGTAAAATTTTATAAATGCAGCTACCAAGAATATTAGATTGATCATTAATTTACAGCTTAAATAATTTAATATTACTGATATAAATTTAATGAAATTAAATTAGAAGAGACTGCATGTGAATTCCAGTCATTAAAAATTATTTGTGTAATTTCTAAGTGATAAATCAAAAATTAGATATCATTAAAAAATTTACACTTAAGAAACAGATATTATTTACAGATGTAATGGTTCGCAATTTATAAATAAAGCAATAAAACTAACTTGCTACTCATTTATTTTAAAAAATTTATCTAATCTTTTTTATGGCTATTTTCAATAAGTGGCTCGATTTAGCTCATAAAAATACAATTAAAATGCTTAATAAAATAAACGCTTTATCGCATAATTTTTATTAAAATATAATTTTAGTTTATTTGCCATCATTTTTAATTAAAGTGAATATTAATACTATTTTTCAACTAGTCATGCTTAGTTGACTCCATTTTTGAATTACTTAAATGAAAGTTCTAAATAAATTATAAGGTTTGTAGAAGAATTAAAAACTTGAGGAAGAACGTGACTTTTCCACCTTCAGACGAAAATCGTTTTCTTCCGTTTCGAATTATAAATTACAAAGTCAACTTTTCGTTATATTTTTAAAGTCAACAGGAAGAATAATTGAAATTTCAACTCTTATCCTATTTACTTAATGATTTAATTGTAAAATTTTGATATTAAATAATTCTATTCTATTTGTTTCCCCTGTCTGTATGAACAAATCTAAGTCAAATTTTCTGCAGTTTTCTCAAATGTTTATTGTATTTTTAATCAAAAATAAAAATACAAAACCCTGATTTTTTTACTATTTTTTCTGATTCAGACGATTCAATCATTTTTTTATTTAAATAAATAATTTGGATGTAAAATTCAAAGCAGTTCTGAGAGGCTTTAGACCTCTTTTCAACCCTTCTGTTAGGAAAATTTAGATGATTAAAAACAAATACAATTCATTCTTCTATTAGGAATAAATTAAAAAAACTGTGATACCGCCAGATTATAATTAGAAATGTATTATTACCTCGAAACTTAAACTAAATTCTTCATAAATTTCAGTTTTTAGATTTTAGGATTTTCATATATTTGAAAAACATCAATTGACTTAGACTTTTTACCTTAAATTCAATAAAAGACTTAAAAAACTAAAGATAAAACTAAACAAATTCAATTAGGTTAATTGAATATCTCTTCCTGCTCCAGTTTTATCTTTTTAAATTGAAAAGTAAATATTTGTACTAGAATACAAATCTATAGTCCTTGAAGACTTGATTATTTACTTTTTTTAACGATCTCAATTTAAATACAGAAAAGTTTTCCTTTTAAAAAGAGAAAAAGGTACATTTAGTATTTTCTTTTACTGCTCATTAATATACTCAGCTGCTCTTCTATTTTGGATTTTATAGACATATTTGAAAGCAGATGACCATGTTTTATCGGACTAATAAAGATTTGTTTTTATAAACTCACATATTTAAAAAAAGCTTTCTCCTCATGAAGTTTCAAATTTGAATTGACGAATATATTCTAAATATTCAAATACAAAAATGAAATCTAGAATAATATTAATGAACTTAATTAAATCGAAAGCTTCTTGAAAATTTCAGGAAAATGATGATTAAGATTTTACCCTTAATAGAATTGTCAAAAAAATAATTCATTTTTTTGAATCGGTAAAATTAAATTAAAGAACCAAGAAAATATTTAATTTTAGTTCTCAGTATTATTTCAAGATCAATCTTACGTAATTAAAAAAAATAAATAACTTGAAGACAATAAATTTAACTTTAAAAAAACTCTATAATTTCAAAACTTTGATTAGTATCAGAATATTTGATTTTTATACTAAAAACAGAATAAAGTGAAAGAATCTAATTTAAAAGCAATTTTCGGATATATTTTCTATTTTTATTTTGCTTTGAGTTATAAAAAAATTTAGGAAAAATAAAAATGTCATATTATTTTCAGATTATTTTACTTTAAACAATAAAATTGGAGATCAATTTTTTGATTAATAAATAATTAATTTAAAGTTCGGTATCGATCAATCTATTATTTGTGAATGAAAAAAACGGACAGATGAAAATCACACAAAAGAATTTTTTTTAGTTTGAACAAATGTTTTGTGTACCATTTTACAAAGAATTGTCAATTATCTCATTTTTTTTATATACCTTGATATGGATTAAAATAAAAGCATGAATGTTTATGCTCTATTGAGTTTATATATAGATTTAAGGATACAAATAAAAAATATGTTTCGAATCATATATGATTTATTATTATTTATTAAAATTATAGTTAAAGAGAAGCCCAGGCAGTTTGGAACGGAGCTTAGTCCTTCCTTTCAGCCCAATGAGAAGAGATAGATTTGTTAAGTTAAAAAAAAAACAAAAAAAAAACTAGATTTGAGTCACATGATTCATATACCGTTTACCCTTGCACAGAGATGCATGCAACAAAAACCAAAACTCAGGTTTTAGCCCAAGCATCACATTACATCTCGCCCATGTTAAACTTTCCCCCCTTTTGATGCGTGCATTAAAATGCAGATTTTTGGTGTTTAACGCCGCGTTAAAACCCAAAACTCGATGGAAAACGCCGCGTTAATTCCTGAAAATCGAATTTAGATGTTAGTCATTAACTTATTTTTGAAATTTAAATTTAGATGCCGGGTTAAAAATTAAAAAAAAAATTAATCCATAAATGATTAAAATTTTTTTTTTTTTTATTAAAAAATACATTTTCGAGTTTTAAGTGCGGAGCTAATATTTAGATTTTAGGATTAGGGTTTGAGGAAAAAGTAGAATAAAAACAATCAATCTAATAAAAACGAACAAAGAATTTGAAAAACAAATTTTTGTTGGCAAAAAAACGGCAATACGACCATCAGCCAGATGTTTTTTATGTAAACCATTTTAAAGTTTTTTGAAAAGTTGAAAAAATTCTCAGTTTTCCCCGTTCATCAAATCTGTATTTACCTTATAATTAAGACTTTTACTTTTTTTCCAATTTTTTAGAAGAGAGATTTTTCTGAATCTATTTTTATTTTCAAGTTCTTAATCTTAATTATCGTTTTATGTTTAGAACATGGTAAAACAATTTTAAACAAAGCGAAAGTTTAACATGGGCGAGATATAACGTGATGCTTGGGCTAAAACCTGAGTTTTGGTTTTTGTTGCATGCATCTCTTTGCAAAGGTAAACGGTAATTCTGTTAGTTAATTTATGTGAAAAAATAAAATAAAAAGCATAATACAGTGTTTTTTTTTGTTTTTTTTTTAATCCTTTAGTTAATTTAAAAAAGAAAAGGAATTGATTGAGGTTGATGTTATATGCGTTGTATTTCTTCTTTTGCTTTCTAGAAGAGGTCAAAAGGGGTTATAAATCTTTGTTGAGAATTTGAAGATATTGACCTGATGTGTATGACTCATATCAAATCAAATCTTAAAATATTTAAATGATTTAAATATTTTAAGATTTGATTTTCCATACGAAATTTTGTCTGGAAAAGGTCTTTTATAAACTTATTAACAATTAAGATATTTAAAATTTTTCAGTTGAAAATCGATCAAGTCGAAAATTTATAACAAAATTAAGATAAATCAAACAAATCAAACAAATGCGAGAGTGTGTTTTAAAAAATTTGAATATACAATTAAATATTCAAGAAAATTAAGAAAAAATATTTTTTGAGATGATTAAATTTTTATTTAAATTATATCAATAATAAATATTCTTCTGTATTTTTAAAAATGCAAAATTTTTAATTAATTTTTTATTTCATATTCAATCAACTTGAATTTAAAATTAGCTTGATTATTCTTTCAAATCGATTAGATTTTATTCAAAATTGTTTAATTGATAGTTTTTAATTTAAAAAATCTTTTGCAAAAAGCTTGTTGCTCCATTACTAATACCAAAAATTATTTATATTGTTTAAATTTTATTGATCTCTAAAAACCAAAATAAATCATAAATACAATAAATTCTAATTATTTAATTTTATTAATTATTAAAAATTTAAAGCAAAATCTTGATCTAAAATACATAACAAATTTTTTTGCTTTAATTAAAAAAGAAAAATCATCAAAAAAATTTTGTATTTTAACAACAATAAAATTAAAATATTTAATAGTTTAAACGATTTTGTACAATATATTGAAGTTAGTTAGACTTAATTATAATTATTGAATCAATTTTCCTATTAACAAAAACAAATTTCAATTTGGTTTTTACAAGTAAATTAATGTTTAAAATTTAATTGGATCCATAAGAAAAGAAAAAATAAAACGTTAATTCTTGCTGATTTTTATTTCTTCTTAAATTTTATGCAGAAAATATAAATATAAAAAGCACTAATTAATATTTAACTTCAGGAACAGCTCGATCATCCTCATCATAGTTCATTAAATTACTTATTCCATTACTTGACTTTCTAGAACTATTATTATTAACTAAACGACCAGGAGCTGAAAGCGAGATTCCTAGGGGAGTCTTGACCATTTGTCCCGAATATCTATTCTCAAAAGAAAGAAATTTATTCAAATTTTCGGAATCTGATAATTTTAGCCAAGAATGAGATAAAATTTCACCGGGGTAAAGTCTTTCTTCAGGTTTAACTCGAATCAAAGATCTAAGTAAAAGTTTAGCCTCTAAGCTTACTGAGACCGAAGGAGGAATCTGGAATCTTCCTCTAGCAATTTTAGCAAATAAATTTGTGATTGTTGGATGGTGAAAAGGATACCTGCCAATCAATAGAGTATATAGAATTATACCTAGGCTCCATGAATCACTTAATCTACCTGAGTAGCTTGATTGAGAAGGATTAAGCACTTCAGGGCTGACATACGCAGGACATCCTTGCTGACTCTTGATCAAATCATCTTTTGAATCATCATCTAATATTAAACAATCTTCCAAATTTGTCAATCCTATCCGACTTTTTTCTTTATCAAGAAATACAAACTTTTTTAATTTTATATCACGTATAATAATGCCATTATCATGACAATCCATTACAGCTTGAACACATTGACGATATATATGCTTTGCTTCAGCTTCTTCTAAGCGCTTTTTTTCTTTCATATAAGAATGTAAATCGCCAAAATGAGGCTCGAAAAATACGTATGCCCATTTGTTTGGTTCAGAGGATGACTGTGGGCTATAATCAAGTACAATTTGATTAAATTTATAAATCTTATCGGATGCACCTTCCATTATAAAATAAGCTTCCAATCTTTTCATATAGTCTTTTGCATCAAATTTCTTTAAAAAAAAAATTTCTTAATATGCCAGAAAATAAAAAGTATTTTTATTTTTAATTTCTAAGAATAAAATTTAAATAAGTTCGTCCTCAATTAATAGATAAATAGATAAATTACTTTTGGGTTTAAATTTGAAAAAAAAAATTAAAATTCAATTAAAAATTGAAATTTTTTTAGATAAGGAGAACTGTACAACTAAATTTCTTTTTACTTAAAGAATAAATATTTGAAATTAAAATTTTTAAGCATTTAAAAGATATTATAAAAAAAATTTAGATTCGGCTTTTCAGCTTTTTCTTAGCACTTGTTTGTATGTTAATAAATCAAACTGAATACTTTTAAAATTTTTCCTTAATTTCGAATATTAAAATAGAAAGATCAAAGATAAAATAGCCTATCGTAATTTTATAAAGTTTTTCATCCTTTAAATATTTAAACCTGACTCAATTTGGCTATTTAAATAATTTTATAAAACGACTTACTTTCCAATAATAAAATTTTTGATTTTTTTTATTAATTGCACTATTGAAACATTCGTTCAAAGTATTCGATTCTAATAATAGATAATCTCCTTTCGTAGAACATTTTTGAGAAAGTTCGTGACATGAATCGGATTGAATAGTTTTATTTGGATTTGAATCTTCATTAGAAGAATTAGCTTGAACAGGAGGACATTGCTGACTTAATTTTATTAATGAAGAAAACGATTGAATATCTGGTTGTATAGACGGGCTTAAATTGGCTCCTTGGTTGTCTAAAGACGAACTTGTTTGTCCGTCTTTGGACAATCCATTCAAATGCAAACTCAACGATCGGTTTAATTGTAATCTTGTGGACATTTTTAAAAAGTTTTTATTTTAAGTTTTATTTATATTAAACGATTTAAAATAATTTCAAAATTGGCAGCATACAACTGAAAATGCAATTACAAATCCAAAAAAAATTTAAGATGATATAACCAAAATTAAAAAGAAATTAGAATTTTATAATTGGAATCTAGAAAAAATGAAACATAATTTATTTTAATGTGAGAATATTTTGAAATTATAGTTATCAAATACTTAGTCTTAAATTTTCCTTATGATTATACTTTTGTAAATAAAACTTGATAAATAATATCTTTGATGATTATTTTATGATTTTTAGAAAATTCATTTTTACATATATTCTATCAGAAAAAATTGAAAATTATCAATTTAAATATATATGAAATTTTTTAGATGAAAATTTCAAAATTTTTATGTTTTGTTGCAACCTAAAAAAATAGCTATATATCTACGTAAAAGACTCATTTTATTTCTATAATTTCAAAATTATATTTTTGCGTTTATTAGATATTAGTAACCTTAGTTTAATATATGAATTTTTTGCTTAGTTGTATGTTTTCAAAGACCTTATTTTTGTCTTAAAACTTCTTTTTCAGATTAAAAATTCATCTAAAAATCATGACTTAAGGTTAGCTTATGTAATTCGATCACGTTTATATTTAAAATTTCAAAATGACATATATTATATCTTAAAAATTAGTACTAGTTTTTATTCAAAAAAAAAAATTTAAATCAATTAAAAACTCGAAAGAAAACTAAAAAGAAATTTTTTTTTGATTTATCAATATCAAATGAAAATATTACTTTAGATAACATTAATTTAAATTAAAATTTTTTTAATAAAATTATTTAACATGGAGTATAATTATTTGAAAATCATGCATTTAAAAGAATTTGAATATACATTATTGAATATGAATTTGAATATGTAAATATTAATGTCTTTTTTAGATTTGAAGGAATCTAAAAATCATGACC
>VANL01000869.1:0-21667 GCA_006352455.1 Brachionus sp. 'Tiscar'
TCAACGCATTGTTGAAGCTGGAAAATTCAATGTATTTGTCAGTCATTTGAACGATTCTTTTAATATTATTAAAGGAACCGATATTTCAACAGTAACACAAGAAACATTAACTACAACAACTTCAAAAGGTTGCACTATTGTTTTTAATACTAAAATTTTTCTATTACTATTACTTAATCTAATATTAGTTCTCTTTTTTTAATTTTTTAAGATGAATTATTTATTCCTAAATTTAAAAAATAAAATACTAAAAAGTCTAATACAGGATTTGTTTTGAAAGTTTTCCCCGAAATTATTTTTTAAAATAATTGACCTGAAATCTTTTTTTCAAAATCTTTTCAATTAAAATTCAACAAAACAAAATTCGGTTGTTGTTTTCTTTCAGCATTTTGTTCCATCAGTTAATTTCCGTAAAAAAGCACCATTTATTCACATAATCAACTTAAAAATATAAGTAATATTTTTTCTACATACAAAGTTATACTTTTTTATTCTATTATTCATCTGGTATGGATTAATCATTTTTTGATTCACTAATATTTAAGTAATAATGAACAGCTAAAATACTTTGTTTATAAAAATAATCATTAGTTGAAAAAAAATTGTTCAAAAGAAAGCTTTGTTTTACTTATTTTAACAACTAATAAGAAAAAAATTATAATAAATTTTAATGTTATTTTTTTGTTTAAAAATGATTTTAAAAATAATTTGCTTAATTTTAAGTATTGTCCAGATATCAGCTAATTTTAAAAAACTAGAAAACATAACAGTATTACATTCAGACTGTTTTGACGAAAAATGCTACTCAAATTTGACAAATTTATTCAATTCTCCACTAGTTGAATGCAGCTATCTGTAACTTAAGCTTTTTTCGATAATTTCGAATTAATTTTCATTTATTCTAGTCCAGAAGAATTTTATGAATGCGAAAGTATATTTTCAAGTAATATATCACAAAATTGTAAATTTGGCCTGACAAAATCCACAGAAATAGAAACAGTTTTTGTTCCATGTACTATTTTTGAATTTATTGAATGTAGAGGTAACAGAACATTCTTAAAAGAGACACCTTGCATTAAGTAAATTTTAATTTAAATAGAAAATAAAACTTTTGATTTTTTTTCTTTCAAAGATATACTGACAAATATTTTGTAACTTATTTATTGTATTCTATTTTTTTGGGTATATTTGCAGTTGATCGGTGTTGTCTAGGTCAAACAGGAATTGGTATTGGAAAGTTAATAACTCTTGGAGGATTTGGAATATGGTACATTGTTGATATTATTCTCATAGTTTTAGGAGTTTTAAAACCCAATGATGATAGTAATTGGATTCCATATTATTAGATTAAATTGTCTCTTCGATTTTGTCTTGTCCATAAAAGTTAAAATATCAAAACTTAACTATTATAATAAAAATTTATGTTTTAGCATTTTTTTTTTCATTTAATTAATTAAAATATTAATGGAAAAAATAGAAAAAATTAAATAACTTTATTTTTAAAATAGAAAATAAAATAATGTACAAAAAAATATTATTTTTCAGAATCATTTAGATCAAAAAATGTTAAATTTGGCAGACCAAAACTATCAACTGCACATAATGCAGAATGATTTGTGTTCACGGGCATTTGATTTAAATATTTCCTATTCAAATTTTTATCATTATTATTTGTAAATAAATTAGCATTGTCGACTTTTTCATTCTTACAATCATTTTGAGTTAGTATTTTTTTCAATTCTTCAATGTCGTTAAGTGTTTTAAGTTCTAAATCGTCAAATGGATCAAGTGTATTTGTATCGAATAAATCTTTAAAATTATTATTGTTATTATTATTATTGTCATTGATGTTAACATTATTTTTTGCAGAGCACGACTTTAAAATATCTAAGTGTTTAATGGGCTCTAGTGGCACATTTGAGTATTTTAAAATTGTATTTGGAAGAGAAGAGGACAAAATTGGTCTATCCGAATCATCTAAATTATTTTCTGCTAAATTGGTGTTTGATTTATTAAATGAAAAGGATTTTTTTCGATAATTTGATGTGAATTTTGATCGAAATTCAGATGTAAGCACCTTTGCCTCTAGACTAAAATCAAGCTACAAAATGCTTAGATTTTAATATTTAAATTAAAGAAAAATTAAATAAAGAATTACTTGAGTGTTTAAAATCGATTTAGCTCGGTTAAAATTATAATTTGCATTTGGTTGCCGATTTGATTTTGAAATAGTTTGTAAAAAAATAGGATTAATTACAAATGGAACATCGTCCAAAAATGATAAACTTGGATCTAGATAAATTTAGAATATTTTATCTTATTTAAATAAACTTTATTTATTATTTACATACTCATTTTAGAAGACAAAAATCATTTGAAATTTTTGCTGAATAGTTAAAAAAATTGTAAGGGTTATTACGAAAATTTCTATTCTATTTTTGTGCTATTAAGAGATTAATTAAAAATTCATCTTAATTTCTTCGAGAACATTGCTTTCATTTATTTTTTGTTTTTGATGTATTTAGCATAATTAACTTGACAAAAAAATTATTATTTAAAAAAAAGAAAATTAAATATTTTTTTCTTGATATCAAAAATTGATAGCCTTAATACAACAAACATTTTTTACCTGTTAATATTTTGTTCTATGTATCTTTAAGATTAATATTATTTTAAATAAAAAAAGACATTATTTTTTATTTATGGAAAAAATTATTTAAAATAATTGCTTTTAATAAGTTGATTTTAAATTTTTTTTTGCTTTAGTTAATTTTCTTTTTAATTCAAAATTAAAATGGAGAGTATTCATGATCATTAATTTTAATTCAAAATTTGTTACTAATTAAACATATAAAAAAATTGCATTTAAGTCTTAAAAAAATAGAAAAATATTTCTTACAAAATATTCTCTTTAAATTAATTAAAAATATTTAATTAACCTAAAAAAATAAAAAAACATGATATGTCATGTTTTTTTTTTCAAGAATTTAAGTTGATGTTTAAATTCTATTTAAAATCGTTAAAATTACTTACAAATTTCTAATGGGTATAAAATTTTTCTAATTTAGAATTATCTATTTTGAAAAATGCTTTTAGCAAATACTTCGTCAATTATCGAGCCTTATCTGCATTTAGGTGGCTCTTATTTAAATTCAAATCCACATTTGACACCGATGTTCGGTTTTACACATATACTAAATATATCAAGTGAAATAACACCTAATTGGCTTTTGTTACTAATGTTGAAAAAATACAAGCAAATTCCAGCAGACGATAATTATTTTTATAATATACGATTATGCTTTGAAGAAGCATTTCAAATGATTGATGAAGCTCGTCAATCAAACGGCAAAATATTGGTGCATTGTGCAATGGGTATATCTCGTTCAGCAACTATTGTTATTGCTTATTTAATGAGTCGATATAAGATGTCTATGAATGCAGCATATAACAATGTAAAAAGTAGCAGACCTGAAATAAACCCAAATAAGTATTTTATAAAAATCCTAAAAGAATATGAAAAAGAACTTAGCGGAAATTATGTTAGAGCACAGCCAGTTAGCACTGCAAATCAACGGCCAAGTTTTACATTTGTTTTTAAACCTGAACTACATTCAAATTTATTTCCTTTTTTATTTCCTAATTTTTTTCAACAGAGAATACAAGTTTAGGAAAAAAACTTCATTTTCATATTTTATTTAACTTAAAAAAAAAAATAAAAAGCTTAATTAGAATAATTTTGAATGCTGTCAATGGCCGCCACTAAACCACCAAAAAAATGTTTTCTTTATGGCTTGAGGTTTATTTTTCACGTGGCGATCAAAACTACATTTTTGTTAGCTTGGTGACGGTTTCCTATCCAACATTAATCAAAAATGAATATTAAGCAATTCTAAAATTCAATTAAACCACACTTGTCAATTTTAACTTAAATTGTTTGTTTAAATTTATTTTTTAAAAATAATTTTTAAAGTTATTATTATTTCAATCATAAAGTAAAAAAATAATTTATTAATTAATTTCTAAAATTTTTCAATTATAATCATTATCATAATAATATTTCCGATATTAAAATTTTTAATTTTTTCACTAATTTAAAAAAAAAAAAGTGTTAATAATATATTTTTATTTTTTTTTGGTAAAATAAATAAATTTAAATTTTTTTTTCCTATTTATTCATATTTATTTTTTATAAACATAAATTTAATTTTTATAACCAATATTAAATAATTATTTATAATCAAGTCTAAGACTTGTATAATTCGGAAACAAAGAAAATTATAATTTTTTTAAATTCATTAAAGCGTAAAAAAAAATAATTTGAAAAAAAAATACATTTTTAAATAAATGCAAAAGATCTAACAGGTCTTCTAAAATTACCGGACGAATTTATTGAAATATTGTTCATAAAATCCTTTTGAATATTTTGTCTATTTGCAGAGGTTTGTCTTTTACGTTCATTTGTTTCTCTTTGCAGTGAGGTCAACTCATTTTCGTAATCCTGTAGTAGCTTTAGAAAAAGTGAATTTGGAGCAATAATCGGACGTTTGCTTCTAACATAGTCATATGCTGATCTTAAATTCATTTTGTACCTACTCATTAGATATGCAATAACAATAGTAGCCGAACGTGAAATTCCCATTGCACAATGAACCAATATTCTTCCATTGGTTCTTCTAGCATCATCAATAATTTCAAATGCTTCTTCAAAATGGTATCGTATATTGTAGTTTAGTACATCATCAGCAGGAATATGTTTGTATTTTATATTTCGATTGCCAAATAATTGCATATTGGGCGCTTGCTCAGAAGCCATATTTAGTATGTGCGTAATTCCGTAATAATTAGCTAAATTAGGATTAAGATTAACCGATGCACCGCCTAAATAAAGATAAGGTTCAATTACAAGGGATGGATCCTCATATTGTCTATTGAAAAAGCTATTACGACCATTGTTATTACCCATATCTTTATATTCAAAATTTAAAAAAATTTTTTTTTGCTCAAATTTTGCTTTTTTACTTAAAGTATGCATTCAAATTTTTTTCTTTTTTTGACGACAAAAAACTTAACGAATGAGCGAATATTTGTTTATTTGAGTTGATTTTTGATTTACCTTTTTTTTTTTAATTGTCTTTAGCTCAAGTAAAATCTAAAATGGAATTCAATTGAAATATTCATATTTTAAACTTGTTTTTATATACAATTAAGATATTATGGTTCGATTGTTTTTAGAGATAATTATGACTCAATTATTAAATACATGAAAAATGAATGATTTCACAGACTAAAAATTAATGTTGAAACAGCAATTCTCTTCAATAATTCTAATTACATTTAGACTAAAATAAAACTACGTCAATTTTATAAAAATGATAAATTAGTGATCATCATTAATAATAATAACAATTGTTTTTTCTTAAACATTAATATTTTTAAGTAATCAAAATTAAATTGCACAAAAAATCAACAATAATTTCGTTTTAACAAGTTTTTAATTTAAATATTTTAGAAAGCATTTTAAGCAAAAAATTGGCATTGTGAAATTTGGAACAAAAAACAAAAACAAAATATCAAAAATACCAAAGCTCAAATTCTGAACGAGCAAAAAATGTTCTGTAAACTGTAGCACCTGGTACATCCTTTGTACCACCAGTATATATATTCTGCAAAACTCTGCAACACATCCGCAAAATTAAGAATTTTAGTGAAAAAAACAATGATTATAAATTTAGAATTTTTATTTCACTTTTATGTGTTGGTACAGAGGATTTACCAGTTGCTAGAATTTATATAAAATGTTTTGGTCGGTCCAAATCAAATCCCTGGTGCTTTTGATATTTTGTTTTTGTTTTTTGTTCCAAATTTCACAATGCCCAAAAAATTTAAGAAATTTAAAAATTTGAATCTGAATATTTTTTTTATTTTTATTGAATTATTTTTAAATAAACGATCGAAACTATTCAATGAGAATATAAAGTCAATATGGTGTTATTATTTGAGTTTCTAATTTTAGCTTAATTTGGTAGTCAGGTATATATATATATATATACCTATGCTTATTCTGAGAGTAATTTAAAACTTAAGAATTCCTTTAAAAAAAATCGAAAAGAACAAACCATTTTTAATTAAAATTTAAAACTTAAAATTAAGAGTGTTTCTTTTAAATTTTGTAATTAGCTTCTAGTTTGAGAATATTGTTTTATAATTAAAAAAAAAAAATTATTGAATTTTGATCATAAACTTCAAAATACCACAATTATGGCGTTTAAATTTTTTACATGTTTTTCTAATACATAAGATAAAAGATATTATTTTAAAACTGGTAAATAAAATCGATTAATAAATTCAATTTAGTAAGATCATTTTTTGTTTATTTAAATTTTTTTTTTATTTCAAGAGTTTTTAAATCTAGCATTAAAATAATCTTCTCTAAAAAATATGAAAAATATTTTATGATGATTAATCATTCTTACTGTGACTGGGTCACTTGGGTATTTCCGTGCTATTATCACTTTAAACCGTTTTGAAAGATTTCCTAAAGTTTTTAAAAGAATAAACTTCAAAAAAAACTTTATCTATAATTAATTGATAAAATTATATTTAAAAATAAATTTTTTCAAGTTGTTTTTAAAATGTTTACTTTTTAAAATTTTTTAAATCTACGTAAAAGGTGAAAATGATGCTCCTAAAGTCTTTAGATAAAGTATTTGAATTTAAATTATATTTTGCATTGAGCATCAAATTCAAGATGACATAATTCTGTTTTATATTTTAAAAATTATTTTCAAGTTTTCCATCTTTTTAAAATTTCTTTTTAAAATTGAACATAATTATTTATTTTTCAAAAGCTAAAAAATGTTTCAAATTAATATTATTTTTAACAATTCTTACTAACCCATGAATTAAAATAGATAAAAAATCTTGTTTAAATCAAAAAAATTAAAAAAAAAAAGAACAAAAGTAGACTGTAATTTTATTTATGCTTATTTATTAATCAAACAAATTCATTTATTTTTTTAAGACTAATACTAAAGCAACAGTTTAAATTAATTAGATCAAAATTTTTTATTTAACAATTAGATTTTATTCCTAAAAAAGAGAAAAGCTTATATTCAACACAAAAGTTACAAAACTAAGTCTTATTTTACAGGAAAATAAAAATTAAAAAATTTAAATTTTTATAAAAAAAAATTCCTGAGACTAATCTTTGAGTCTAATCTACGTAAAAAAAAACAGCATAAATCAATCACAAAATACAAAACACTTAAAGAAATAAGAAAAAAAAAAAACAACATATTTAAAAAATATCGTATCAATCAATGATACAGTTTTTCTTAATCAATTCAATTAATAAATTGTTATAGTCGGCAATGTGGGAAAAATTGTCTTCTTTGACCTCCGGAAAGAGAAGATAATTGACTAGGCGACAGCGCGACTTCTTTTTTGATTGATTAATTAAATTTTGACGTTCGTTTTTGCCATTAAACGTCTCGTTACCATTTAAAATATTCTCTTGAAATACACAATTTTTATTTAAATAATTAATCGAAAATGTTGGATATGGAGGTGAAAGTGAACGTACTGATGACGAACTAGACACACCCGATGAGGAACAAGATACCATACTAGTTGCAGAATCAATTTCAGCAGTGTTCCACAAATTTCGCAGTCTTGAATCTTGATCTAGATCAAATTTGAGCAAATTTAATCTGTCAATTAGAATTTTTTCATTTTTATTGTCATCTATGTAACTAAAATCCTCATAATTGGCAATTGAAGAGTTTATGTCGTCAATAATCTTTTTAAGACAATCATTTTCTTGGCTAATCTCTTTTGTATTTGGATTTAAAACGGATGGCAGTGATAATGGTGGTGTAGGTGTTGGGATTAAATCAAAACAATTATTTTCTTTTTTTATTTTTGTGGGAAAATCGGGCATTTGTGGAGTAGGTAAATTAGACAAATTGACACATTCATTTTTAAACTTACTAAAAAATTTGCTAACATCGAATTTTTTCTCCTCATTTGATTTAGTCACCACTGGTACTTTACCATTTTTTAGCTTTTGTATCCAATCATTTTCATTATTCTTTGTTGTCTCATTAAGTGACTCATTTTTGTCATCGAAACTCTTATCATACATAATACTCGAGTCATTTTTATCTTTTTTTTTGTTACTAAATGCAAGACATTTTGGCAAAGGTCTATTTGAACTTGTTGACAATTGAACCAATAAGCGTTTACCATTGAACAATGATCCGTGTAAATTTTCTAGAGCAATTTTTGCTTCATTAAAATCAGAAAAGTGAATAAATGCATAATGATTCCACATAATAACACATTCTAATACTTCACCATATTTCTCAAATAGAGTTTTTAATTCTTGTTGATCACAATTGTCTGGTAAATTAGTAACGTAGAGTTTTGTTTCGATTAAGTTTCCATTCTGAGACAAATTAAGCTCGTTCGCTTTAGCGAGCAATTTTTCGGCTTCTTGTTGATACCAATTGTTCGATTGACGATTCTTACTAGTGCTCAATTGAATAAAAAGCTTTTGTCCCATAAAGTACATAGTACTTGCGCGACGAACAGCATTCTGTGCCTCTTCCATTGTTCCATAATGAATAAATGCATATTTGTCCCACATTATTGCACACTCTAAAACTTGGCCAAATTTAGAAAAAAACTCGGTCAAACTTCGCCGAGTCGAATTTGCCGGAAAATTGCTCACATACAACTTTGTGCGTACTGGTTTTAAGTTTTCTTTTGATTCATTGCTGCCCGAATTGTTCACATTCACATTCAAATTCATCTTGATTCTGCTGCATTAACTTTAAGCAAAAAACAACAAAAAAAAATAAACTGTTAATATTTTTTAATAAAAAAAAAAAATTAACTTTTACTTAAAATTGCATGTTTTCTTAAGAAAAAAGGAAAACTAGCTCAAAACAGCTATTGTACACAAACTTTTTAGTGTTCGATAAAGCATCATATCATCTCACTATATAGTAGTTTGTTTTATTTTGGTCACGTGATTCAACATAAAATTAATTTTTTTTTACCAATATAAAAAACAAATCAGTATATAACGATGTTAAAAAATTTTCTTTTTTTTCTAAATTAGATAAACCTTTTGCTTTTTTGTTGACAATATATTTTATTTATTCAATTGATTGATTACTACAATGCTTAATTGAGAAAAATTAGAAAAAAATCACACGGCCTGATGGTCTAGTGGTATGATTCTCGCTTTGGGTGCGAGAGGCTCCGGGTTCGATCCCCGGTCAGGCCCTTTTTTTGTTTATCTTATATTTTATTTTAAATATTTATTATTTTTAATTTTTAAATTAATTAAAATACAATTCAAAGATATTTAATAGACTAAAATTCATCAATTAATATAATATTAGTATGTACTTATTTAAAAAAAAATTTTTTTAAATATTTATAATCTTTCTTTATTAATCAAAGAAAAAAATAATGAAAAATATTTTTTATTATCTCTATTAATAGTTAATAAAGTCTAAGAATATAAATCTAAATCAATAAAGGCAAAAATCGATATTTTTTTTTATCTAGTAATTCAATTAATGACAATAAAGAAATTATTTTTTACAATTCAAAAGTAATATAACATTAAATTTTCATTTTCATTCGAAAACTTGTGTTAATTTAGTTTTGAATTATTGCTTTTGAAAAAAAATTAATTTAAATAAAACGCTCTAAATATCACATTTTTTGAAAAAATAAAATCTAATTGATTCATATATTTTTTAAATTTAAAATAAAATAAATAACAAATATGAGTCGTCGTATTTTATGTCAATTTAAAAACGATAGCGGAGAATTATTAGGAACTCCCATTGATTTACCTATTGACATAGATAAACCTGGATTAGAGAAACTTTGTCAAGCATTGATCTCATCAGTATTTAATATTTAGAATATATTTTATCTGAAAATTTAAATAACTTTAAAAAAGGAAAAAAATGAAGAAATTGAAGAAGATGTACCATACTTATTTTTTGTAAACGAAAATGAGGTTTCATCTAATCTGGAAGAAGCTTTAAAAAATAAAAATGATTTTGAAAAAACAACTGAAATTGTTTATCAACCACAAGCTGTTTTTAAGTAATGAATTTTAATTTTAAATTTAATCTAGAACTGAAATTAAACTTTTTAGAGTTCGATCAGTTACTAGATGTTCAAGCACAATAGAAGGACACACTGAAGCTGTTATTTCAGTTGCTTTTAGTCCTGATGGAAAGTACACCTTAAATTAGCTTTATAATTTTAAGCAAAATTTTAATCTAACTATTTTTTAAAGACAATTAGCAAGTGGCTCAGGTGATACTACAGTAAGATTCTGGGATTTAACAACTGAAACTCCTCTTTATCAATGTCCTGGACATAAAAATTGGGTATTATGTGTAGCTTGGTCACCTGATGGATTAAAATTGGCATCAGCTGATAAAAATAGCAATGTATTTTAATTAATGTTCAATTTTGGTTTTGAATAAAAAATACATTTAAATTTAGATTATTATATGGGATTCTGAGACTGGAAAACAAATTGGTAAAACACTTTGTCAACATAGACAATGGGTTACTTATCTTTGTTGGAAACCTTTACATTTGTAATTTTAAATTAAAATTTAAATTATTTAGCAAAAATTAAAAGTATTTTTTTCAATTCTTAATTAGAGATGAAGATTGTCGATTTTTAGCAAGTTCTTCTAAAGATTCAACGATTAAAATATGGGATACTTTAATGTCATCTTGCATTAGAAGTTTATCGAGTCATACTCAATCAGTGACATGTGTAAAATGGGGTGGTAAAGGCTTACTTTATAGCTCATCTCAAGATAGAACTATAAAAGTTTGGAGACCAGATGATGTATAAGTCAATATTTTTATTTATTGTTTTTTAATTTTAAAATATCAAAAATTAAGGGAGTAATGTGCCGAAATTTGGATGGCCATGGTCATTGGGTTAATAGCCTTGCATTAAACAGTGATTATATATTAAGAACAGGAGCATTTGATCCCAAAGATGCAACTCTTATTCGTTCTCAAACAAATCTTTCCAGTATTTATGAGATAATTTTAAAGTAAATTTTGTATTTTTCTAATGAAATTTAATTGAGGAAATGAATTGAAAGAAAAGGCTCTTAAAAGATATAAAAAACATTTTGTAATTTTAATTTTTAAAATTTATTTCTGTCAAATTAATTATTTAATAAAGGATGTTGAAACTGAAAAATTAGTCTCGGGATCAGATGATTTTACAATGTTCCTATGGAATCCAGAAGTTGACAAAAAAAACATAAGTCGAATGACAGGTCATCAACAATTGATTAACGATGTAAGATTTTCACCAGATACAAGACTGATCGCAAGTGCTTCGTTTGACAAGTCCATTAAACTATGGGATGGAAAATCTGGAAAGTTTGCGAAAAAAAATTTTTTCTTTAAATTTATCTAGTTTCCAAAATTATTTTTTAAAGATTTATTGCTACATTACGTGGCCATGTACAATCAGTTTATCAGATTAGTTTTTCATCCGATAGCCGTTTATTGGTAAGTGCAAGTGCAGATTCAACTTTAAAAGTGTGGGATCTAAAAAACAAAAAGTTGCACATGGACTTACCAGGACATGCCGATGAAGTATTTGCAGTTGATTGGAGTCCTGATGGTCAAATGGTGGCAAGTGGTGGTAAAGACCGGGTTTTGAAAATGTAAAATTTAATTAAATATTCTTTTTTTCCGCTTCTAAATAATCATTTTAGATGGAGACACTAAATTAAATCCGTTTTAATGGAGCTTAAAAAAATAAGAGGTGTTTATTTATTTTTTTAAATAAAAATCTCTAAAAAGTCTTTATTCTTTTACATGTCACATTGAAAAGAAAATCAATCGAATTAAATTTTAAAATTGAATTGATTCTATTTAAATAATTTAAATACAATAGCTTTAATAGTTTAAATTTTTTAAAGTATAAATATATTATTTTAAAGTCATTTATTTGATAAAGAGTTTAACGAATAAGATAAAATTTAACTTTATAAAAAAAAAAATATATATATATATATAATATAATATGCTAAAATAAATGCGCGAATAAAAAGACACAAAAGACTGCTAAACACACTTTTTTTATTCAAAAATGTCCAGCGAAAATAAAAAAATAAAAAATGGAATGTCCATATAAACAACTTTCATCACTAAATGCATTCAATTTGCATCAACATTTTGAAAAACAAAAAACTCATAAATCGATGCCAAAAAAAATTTGTAAAAAATTGTGTATAAAACAAGAGAAAAAAATCGTTTTTTTTTATAAGTTGGTTCCCGCTTTGGGGAAATCGGATTCAAATTGATTGATTTAAAATCAACACTACTAATCCGTATCATTTGAGCTATCTAAAACAGATGACGAATATGCATCATCCAAATTATCTACACTATTTTGTATTAGTTTGCGTCTTTTTTGAACTTTTGTCAATTCATCTATGTCTGTTTTCATTACGCCGGCTATTTCTCGTTTTCTGGCTCGTTCAGGACTAGTTCTATCATACACTTGTTTTTCCAAATACTGAATTATAATGTTACATGACGAGTTTACAATTATTTGCTCAGTCGAACAGTCATAACTACTCGAGCAAGCTATAAAGGTTTTTTTAGACTTTTATAGTAGGAAAAAAAAATTTATTAATTAAACAATTAAAGTTAATAGTCTTACCACACATGTTTGAGAACATTCATGCTGAAAATTGCTAAAGTTTTCTTTGTTAAACGAGGGTAAATTTTTTAGATAAAGCGCCTTTTTTTTTAAATAAAATAATAAATAATTTTTCATTAATTTCAATTCAAATAATAAATTTAAATAAAGTTTTATTTTACCATTTCAATTGTAAGCTTTTAAAAGTTAAATCGCTGATTGCTTAATGTGTTGTTGCTTCTTTTTGTATAGTTTGAATTTAGATATATAGACGATTGTTTTTATAGTCAATAAATTATCTAGCACTTTGTATGATATCTTCTTCTAATGAACGCGTCCATATTCAACACTTGTTTTAAATCGTTGTTTTTTTTTCTCTTTGCTGTTTGTTTTGTTTGACAAGTAAAGAATTTTTTTCTAAAAATGTTCAAAATTTCAAAGCCACAAGAAAATCTTATATTTTGCATGCATTTCAAGTTGGAACGCGTCGTCTTCAAAGCTAATGCAATTTAATTTTGAATAAAGAAAAAATTAACAAAATAAAATTTATAAATTAAATTTTAGTGTTTTAAGCCAAATATTGGACAAAAATTTTAAATTATTTTCATTAGTTTTTAAACATTTGTTTTGTTTCAAATTGCCTCATATTTGATTTAATTGAAAAATGTCTACTAAATGAACGATGTTTATTTTTTCTTTTTATTGTTGTTTCTTTTAATAAATGATTTTTTTTTTAGTTTTAAATAAAATTTCCAAATTTTTCCAAATTATAATTTTTTTTCTAGACTCTTTGATTAAATATATTTGCATTCATATCCCTATACTCAAATAATTATGATTTAATAATTATGATAAAATTTCGAAATTTTAAAGCATAAAACTAGCTCTTAAATTGTCACTGTGGTAATATTTAAAGCTGAAATGAGCTCAAAAATTGATGAATCTAGTATAGCCGATAATTGTGAATATTGTTCTTCGTCGTTTAATATATTTAAACGAAAAGTAAGCTTAAATAATTTAATTCAAATTAAATTTGAATCATTAAAGATTTTATCAATCAATTTCTTTGTTTTTTTTTTTTTTTTTAATTAGAAAATATGCAGTATTTGCAACCAGTCATTTTGTCAATTTTGTGTTTCTCGTTTAGCTCAATCAACAAGAACGTCTGGTCGTATTTGCATTACATGCAAGAATATATGTGCACCAGAATCGACAGTTGACGAACTATTAAAAGTTAAAGTTAGACATTTACGTGCTGTTCTAAATTCATTCAATATTCCTTCAAATACTTGCAAGGAAAAAAGAGATTTGATCGACTTGTTTTTACGCAATAGACAAAAATTTAATAATGGGTTAACAAATAGACCAAATTCACATAACACAAATACAAATACTGCAAATAGCCGGGAAACTAATAATAGCAACAACAATATCAATATGAATAATACTAATAATTCAAACACAAATTCGTCAAATAGTAGTCAACAGCAGCAGAGCTATCCGTTTAATGAAACTTTAAACTCATTTATAAATAACGTTCAAAGTTTTGTTAGCTCTAATCTTGGTTCAGTAATTAATCCTGGCCCAGTGCCTTGTCCACCTCCTTCCACAAATCCTACACAAAATCGCTCAAATCACAATACATCTTCATCTTCTGCCTCATCAACATCATCACAAAATTTCAACACAATGTACAATATTTTCAGTGAGCAAATGCCAAATATTTTTTCGAATTTAAATGCCAATCCAGAAACTAGCTCTCAGACAACTCAATCACGTTCAGAGCCTACAAGAAATCCAAGCCAGCAATCGCAGTCAGAAAATCAAGAGTCAAAAGCAGAAACAAACATAAAAAGACGAGCATCTTTATCAGATCTTAAAACAATAGAAGAAATAGAAAATTTAAATATTAAACAAATTAAAGAAATTTTGGCTAACAATTTTGTTGAATACAAAGGATGCTGTGAACGCAATGAGCTTGTTGATAAATTGAAGAGTCTCTATGTATCATATTGTCAAAATAAACGAAAAGAACAAAAGATAAATGAACCGGAAACACATTCAAACTCTATGTTTAATTCAGAAGAGTCAGATCTGTGTAAAATATGCATGGAGTCCATAATGGACTGTGTTCTTCTCGAATGTGGACACATGTGCTCTTGTGTTAAGTGTGGCAAGCAACTTGCCGAATGTCCAATATGTAGACAAAATGTTGTCAGAGTAGTTCGAGTTTTTAAATCATAAATATGGTATAATTTCTTTAAATTTTTTTTTAAATTCCAAAATGTTTGACAAATATTTTTAATAAAAAAAAAATTGATTATAAAATAAGATTTTTTTTCTAACATCGATTTCAATTTCAAGGTAAATCAACCTGCTAATACCCTTATTAACACTAGAAAGCCCGGCTGATTTTTTACAAAAATTTCTAATTAAAATATCAAGAATAATAAATAAAATTTATTTAAAAAATAAAAAATTTTTACAACTTTATATCTTTGAGATAATATTCAAGTTAAAATTTTTCAAAAAGGGGTCTAAAAAAAACCTCGGGCTTTATAGTGTTAAATCTTAATTTTAAATTTTTATTTAAATTAAATTAAAGTGTTAATCAGTCGACTATGATAAGGACACTAGTATGTTTATTAACTGTGAAGTGAAAAAGCATGAAACTGAAGAAAGAAAACTAAAATTTTCTTTAGCTTTAATTTAAATGCATTAATTGGAAAAATATTTTATTTATTTTATATTTGAGCTTATTTTTATCTTTAATTTTTCTCAAGAAAAAAATGAATTAATAACAGATTTAATCTATGAAAAAAAAAATTGCTTATTTCAATTAAATTTTAGCAGAATAATAAGATTCATTGAATTCACAACTCCTTTGTGTAATTGCTTTCTTAATATTCAATCTTAAGCTAATATTAAACAAAAAGATGATTTTAATTTTTTCAAAAAATTTACTTTAAGTTCTGTATTTTTTTGCGAAAGATTTGCAAATAAAACTCTAAAAAAAAATCAAACAATCGATTACTAATAACACTTCCTCGTCTATTTGAACGACCCCAAAAAACGCGGTTTTTTTGAAATTTAAAATCACAATTTCAGCATTATTTCAAATTTTTCAAATTAAATCTTATTATATCAAAATAAAAGATTCAAAATGGCAAGAAAAAAATGTATGCTTTAAAAGATAAAAAAATTGTTGAATAAAGTTAAAGGCGGAATAGAACTTCAAATGGAATTTAATTTCAAATTTATCTCTTTTTGTTTAAATTTAACTAATTTTATTCAAAAATATTTGGCTTTCTTGGCTAGCAATCATAATTTTAAGTATCATAACATTAATCTTATATTTAGTTCTGTTTTGCTATTTGATATTAATATGGGGTATGATTAAAGTTAAAAATATTTTTTTAAATTAGTTGTTTATTAAAATAGGAGTTAATAAGTTTACGAAAAAATTTACAAAACCACCTGGATTTGTTGATAGCATTGAAGTTTTGGAATTTTTATCTCGTGTACCATCAAAAAACGAGTTGTTTAAATTCAAAGAAGAATTTTTACAAAACAATGGCGAAACAAACAATTTAAAAAATATAAATAATAAAAAAAAGAGAAAAACCAGTTAATAATGTTAATTAAGTTAAAACCGGTTTTTGTATATAAATTAAATTCTTAAATAAATTTTTTAAATTAACTTTTTTTTTTGAATATTTAAATTTCAAACATGCTAGTTACTCTTTATTAACTTTTAAAATAATTCTAATATGTTTATTATTCTGAATTTAGTAAATAGTGTGAAATAATGATTTATTTTAATTTTAATAAAAATTGGTCTTGATAATTAATAATAATAAGAAGAAACGAAGTCTTAGAATTATATTTGAAATTATCATATCTTTTTTTGAATTGATTGACTGTTGAAGCTTCAATTACTTCAATTAATCACCGGAGATAAACCATTTTCATTAACTACCCTATTAGTGTAAAAAGCACTTTTTAGAGGCTTGTTTGAAGGCTCTTCTTAAATTTCCTTTGATTCCCCTGACATGTCACACAGGTAAAATTTAAATATTATAAAAATTTTTTGCTTGGATTCAAAGATATTTATTGATAATAAAAAAAAAATTTATTCAAAATATATTTGTAAAAGAATTTTAAAAGAAAGATATTAAAATATTTTAATTTAATTTATTTAATTTTTTTTCTTTTCCTTTTCTTCTTTTCTTTTTTGGTTTTTCGGGAGTTAACTTTTTGATTTTCTGTTCACCTAAAATAAATTTAAAAAATAAATTATTACAATTTTTTTTAGTTTAATCCAAAAACCTTTATATTGCGGTTCGAAGAGACCAGGAACCCTGTTTAGTTTAAAATGATAAGGTAAATAAATCTCTGTATCAATTGGCATCCAGTAAGATGGTTTTTTTAGCTCATTATCCAAATATTGACCAAGACAAAAATGCAGATCAAATGATCCTCTTTAATTAAATATAGTTTAAAAATTAATAAAATATAAAATAAAAACCCTTTGCTTCCGCTAATAGATTTTAAGATGTTCAAGCAGCTGTTCTTCAGATCTTTGTTCAATAAATAATTTCCATTCTCTAAAATTTTGAATTTATTCAATAATGCTCTTAAATGATTAAGAGTTTGATTGGTATTTAATTGTAAATCTGGTGGTAGTAGCTGATCAAATTTTATATCAGAAACTGATATCAATTTATTGGTAAAAACATTGATACGACAGAGATAAATATCGCAATAGTTTCGCAAAAATGATTTTGCCCACATCTTGCAATAATCTTTGGTACTTAGTCTTTCGCAGCCAAACTGTGGCTGATACTCGATCTTTGGATAAACTACGATTGGATTCATACTTGAATGTTCGGTATTTACATAGCCAACCGTTGAAGATCGGATCAAAATTTTCATTGAGTCTAGCCTCCAAAGGCTATAATTTAAATTGTCATGAACATTATCAAAATATTGATATTCTCGTGGATTTTCAATTGAATAGTTACTTGCTTTTGGTATATGATGATGTGTTGTTTGTGGTTGGTTATTTTTTACAGGTTTATCTACCAATTTATCTTGTAATTTTGAAATAAGATCAAATAAACTTAGTTTATCTTCTGTTGTTTCAATCTTTTTGCTTTCTTCTAATTTTTGATTTGAGCTTGTTGGTGCTGGTTTTTCTCCAGTTTGGATGTTTTTATTCAAAGGGATCACTTTTGGAACCAATTCAGGTGGAGGAGTTACTGTGCCTGGACTCAATGGTGCTTCTTCAAGTTCTTCTGATTTTTTGGTTACATCTTTAATTTTTTGATCATTTTTCTGCTTACATTGGTTTTCTCTAATTTTTTTTTGATTTTTTTCATGGTTAATTTCTGCAATTACAAGACCTTCATGATCACTTTCATCACCATAATCTTCATAATCACTTGAATTATTAGATCTCATTTTTTTAGATACAACCGAATTTAAAACTGAGTCAGTTGATGCTCTGTTTCTCTTCTTTAATTTGTCTTCGTCTAAATCCATTTCAATGGTGCTATTTATTCCCTGTTTTTTTTTAACAATTATCTCTTCAGCAGGTTTATCAGGTTTTTCTACATTATTTTTAATTGACTCAACTCCGAATGATTCAAAATTGCTCATAACATTGTAATCTACATTTAGTTTTTCCAGGATTCGTTCAGGTTCTTTAAGAGGATTTGATTTTATTTCCGTATTTGGGCTTAATTTAGAAACTTTTGGTCTTAATGAACCAGTTTGACTTTTAACAAAAGTCACTATGAGTGATTTTTTATAAAATTTTTCATTGATTTCTCTTTTCGATAGATAATTTTCAATAAAAGGTTTTTCAAGAATAATTATTTTATGTTTTCGACCATCTAAGATTTAAAAGAATAGATAAACACCTGAAAATATTTTATATACTCACCTTCGGCTTCTATTTCTTTTATGACAATGGCAAGTTTAAATTCATCTGAATTCTCAAAACTCAAATGGTAGACTAAATGAACAAAAGCGCTATTTGTCATGGCAATTTCACAGTTGTACTTAATTGCTAATTTATCAATATTCTTATCCTCATACAAAGGCTAATATTTTTTGTTGAATAAATAAAAATTTAAATTAAAAATTTAAATATTTTAGATTACAATTTTTGATAAAACTTTGCCTTTTTTTGACATTGAAAATTTTTTGGATATTCGCTCATAATCTATTATCAAATTTGGCTGAATGTCAATAGTAATTGAAGGAACAACTATCTTATGCAATTGGCCCATATAAAGCAATTTTTTTTCAAATTGTAGACCAGATTTTTGATGAGTATTTTCATCAAGTTGACTTATTGAGATGTCTAAAATTTTTCGATAAAATCTGTCAAATTTATTTAAATTCTCGTTTTTGAATGATATCATTTCCTTTTTTTTATTTTTTTTAAATTATTATCTTTTTTTTTCATTTTTAAAAATTTTTAAAGTTTACATTTACGTATTGTTGAATAGAAGTATTCATAAATTCGTAGTCTTCAGTAGCTACTTTGTAATATTCTTTAAGATAATTAAAAAATTCAACTCTTTCTTTTTCTACTTGAGTTTTATAGTGCTTAAAAAGTAAATTAAATTTCAAAATACAAACTACTCAAATTACTTTTCATACCAGGTATTTTTTATAAAACCTAACTTCACTTTGACTTATATTAGGCCTATTTTTGAATCTGTTATAAAACTCGATAAATTCTTTTTGTTCATAAGCATTAAGAAGAGATTTTCTCGGATAAGGAAGTTTAAACTTTAATGGATACCAATTTTTCATTAAATTGAAAGCTCGTCTCTCAAAAACGGTTTGAAAACCTTCTTGACCAGATAGTTCGGGTGTTTTTTTTCGCTGATCTTGTTTTAATTCTAGTTTGTTTGTTTTTTTTTGAGTAGAATGTCGAGCATTGTCTGTTTCGACTGTTTCTTTATTATCAATAAAATTTTTATCTTGGTCTTTTTTTACTTCAGACTGGAACAAATTAGGACTGGTTTCTCTTTGCACATTTTGATTTTGTTTGTTGTTCTCTATTTTAAACAAAATTGAGTTATGTTCACTCTTTATCGAATTAATTGCCTGGTCTCTTATCTGATTTGATCGTTTACCAATATGAGAATGAACCAGTTTATTTCCTCTAATGATATTAAAATTAATTTTTTCAGAACATAAAATTTGGTATTTATTAACTTATCAGACAAAGTTTCCAGAACATGATCATGCCAATCAACATCATCTAGATTACTTTCAATTTAATATAATATTTTTTTATAAGTTAAAAAAATACATTCTAGATCTTTCAAAAATGGTATCAGCTCAAATTTATTTCCGCTATTTTTAATTTCATTAAATTTAAGTTGAGATATCCGGCTACTAAAAATAGAATATCTATCGTAGTTATTTGCATCTGAAAAAAACATTTCAAAATTTAAAAAAAATATTCTAATTTGCAATTAGTTTGCAATTGAAGCAATAAATTAACCAAAGTCACATGATCAAAATTTTTTAACTAAAAATAAAATAATTTTAAACCAAAATTATATAAACAATATGTCACTTATCATCAAAATAAAGATTTTTACTATTGAAAATTTTTTTTTTTTTCTTAAATATTGATTAAAAGAGAATTCTTTTTATAAAAATCTAATTGTGTCTTTTGAATTTAATTAATTGATTTTAATTAAAATTATTTATTAAGAAATTAAAAAATTTACGCATAAAATATTTCTAAATTAATATTAAATATTCAAAAATAAAATATAATTTGAAATATTTATTCATAATTTATTTAATTTTGTTTTCAAAAGCATATTTTAATGCAAATTTAGTCTTCTATTAGCATAAAGTACTTTGTTTGACTTAACTTGTAATGTCTAAACAATGGTCTTGGACCATCTAAAAAAAGATAATTTAAATACGCTATTTGATTAAAGATATGTCAAAAGAGTAAATTATCTTCACCAAACACTAAATGATACGTAAATTTGAATTTGCAATTTTACTTATAACATTAAAATAATAAGCTAAATATTTTTTTGATGAATGCCTAATTTTAGTGTCTATGTGTTTGATTGAACATTAAAACATTAAATTTGATATTTTATTAATTTTATCCTAGACTTTTTAATAAATAGATTAAGACATCCAGTAGTCTAATGGCAATTGTAAGCATGACCAATCCGCGTAAATTGCGGGTCTATCACTTTAAAAAAGGCACTGAAATATACAATTATTGTTATTCGATTACGGTTTTATCAGTTAAATTAAACCGAAATGTAATTTTATATTATTTTATTAATTTTTATTAAAGAAAAAAAATAATTAAAAAAGAGGCTAATAGTTTGCCATGAAGAAAGAATTGATATTCATAATATAAGTGATATGAAAGTGATACATACAATCAGAGTTGTTTTTAAGTCACAGTTTTAAGTCTAAGTCACAAAAATTTAAGTCAAAATTATGACTTAAAATTTTTTTTTTTCTTATTTAAGTCAAAGTCATGACTTAAAATTTTTTTTTTTCTTATTTAAGTCAAAGTCATGACTTAACTTAAAATTTTTTTTTTTTTTAAGTCAAAGTCATGACTTAACTTAAAATTTTTTTTTTTTTTAAGTCAAAGTTATGACTTAAAATTTTTTTTTTTCTTATTTAAGTCAAAGTCATGACTTAAAATTTTTTTTTTTCTTATTTAAGTCAAAGTCATGACTTAACTTAAAATTTTTTTTTTTTTAAGTCAAAGTCATGACTTAAAATTTTTTTTTTTCTTATTTAAGTCAAAGTCATGACTTAAATTTTTTTTTAGCATTTTCATGGTAGAGTAAAAAACCTTTAAATAAGCCTTTTTACCCTGTTCTCATTAGAATCTTACTGGTGTCTTATTAAAACGCCGTTTTTCGA
>VANL01000870.1:0-21609 GCA_006352455.1 Brachionus sp. 'Tiscar'
AAAAGTATTTTTAGAAAAGTGAGATTTTTTGGTGATAAAAAAAGTAATATTAGTGCTAGAAAGAATTTAAAGCCTTTAAAAAATTACAACACTTGTTCAAAACGATCAGAAAAAATCAAATAATTTTAATAAAGAAAAATGAAATAATTTAAAAAAAATTTTTATGAAATTCAGGAGACACAAAATGTACTAAAGTTTTTCTATTTTTAATAGATCAAAATCTTTAAAAAAATATTTTCCAACATAGTGTAACATGTTTTGTTGCATTTTTTTCTATCTATAAAACTAAATGTTAATTAAAAGAAAGAGATGAAGCAGCCAAATTCATAGACTTTGGTGGATTCGAATAATAAAGCACTATCAGGCTACCTATTCCACTGTGAGACAACTCTATTTAAAAAGTGTCTTACTGAATATTGCTTCCGATAATGGTACTCTAGTTAGTTCAGCATTTTCTAATCCGCTAAGTTCTGTTAGCCTCATCTTCACCAATTGCATCACATAGTGAATAGCTCTCAAAATCACAGCTATTTTAATGTACTTTTTCTAATGCATCTACATGTATTTTTTTACTTTGCTTACACACTTGCATCGAAAACGCTTAGTGTAACCTTATCAAAGAAGTATCAAGTTTATTTCTGTACTGACAAACGTTCTCTTAAGCATATTTCATGTATCTAATTTGCTTTTGCACAATCACTTTTTAATAGCAGTTCACTTTAAATCAGATGATATGATCACACCTAAATATCTCTCGCAGCTAGTAACCTCTATTGGTACATTCATATCATTTCTCTTGATTGCTGTGAGCTATGCTCTTATTTTTCTCATTCAATCTTCCAAGATTCATAGCTTTACATATTTTAACACACAAATCCATGCCTCTTATCTCTATCCATTCACAAATTGCATCTAAATCTTTCTGTAAGTTCATTTTTGATTAAGAATAGCTAAGATTTTGGCGTCATCAGCATACATCTGCATCTTATTTGAAATATAATTTGGAAGGTAATTTATAGAATTTAACCATGAACAGACCCTTGAGGAACTCCACTTCAACACGCTCCGTTCTGTTTCTCAAAAAGTTTTCAAACCAATTAAACCATTTGTTCACTAAGTACATTTTTAGTTGGTGTTTATGTGATACTGTATCAAAAGCCTTAGAGAAATCAAAGTATTCTATTAACACTGTTACCTTTTGCACAAGAAAAAACTTGAGTTTATCCCGGATTATACTCTCTAAAATCTTGCAAGTCACCGATCTAAGGGATACTGGTCTAAAATGTTGGCCCTCTTCCACTCCACTGGGATTTTATATGCATTGGATAAGAATTTTTTTGTTGCACAGTTCTTTAGTATCAACTGATAGACTTCACCGACTCCCATAGATTTATTTTCATTTAGCTTTGCTAGTTTTCGTTCAATTGCATCAGGATCAACTTCTGCTAGTGTATCATTAATGCATTGATTTAAATAAATCAAATAAGTTATTAAATTCAATATTATTGATGTTTTGATTTTGGTCCTTTTGGAAAAAAAGTATGCTGCAATATATTTTTTTTAAAGATTTTCTAATGAAAAAAGCAAAAAAATTTAATTTCATAGAAATGATTTATTGTACATTTTTAAACTAGAATATTTTATTAGCTTTATTGATGAGATTTTATGATGTTGACGAGGGTCAAGTTCTGCTTGATGGAATAGACATTAGAAATTTGAACATTCAATGGCTTCGTTCTCACATTGGCATTGTGTCACAAGAACCCGTTCTATTCAATCTTAGCATAAAAGAAAATATTTGTTATTCAAAAGTTGACGAAGAGGTTGGATTAAATGAAATAGTTAGTGTAGCCAAATCGGCAAATATCTATGACAGAATTCAGACTTTACCTGAAGTGATTATTTTAGCTATTTTTTACTCATAGCATAAGTAACATTTCATTTGAAGAAATTCGATACCGTTGTTGGTACAAAAGGAGGTCAATTGAGTGGTGGAGAAAAACAACGAGTAGCCATAGCCCGAGCTTTGCTAAGGCAGCCAAAAATTCTTCTCTTGGACGAAGCTACCTCTGCTTTGGATAATTATTCGGAAAAAGTTGTACAAGATGCTCTTGACAAAGCTGAAAAAGGAAGAACTTGTCTGGTAATAGCACACAGGTAAGAGAATAAATTACTCATTAGTTTTGTACAATTTTTTTTTTGTAAATTAAAAAATTTAGATTGAGCACAATTGAAAACTCGGACATAATAACTGTCATTCAGAATGGTACGGTTGTTGAACAAGGCACTCATATGGAATTGATTAAGAAAAAAAGCATTTACTTTAAACTTCAAAATGCTAAAACTTAACTCAATTATTTTGGTTCTAAGTTAGTTAGTAAATTCAAGATATTATTTTGTTATTTAATTTATATATTTTTTAAAATTTTTTAAATAAACAAAGTCAATTAAAATTTTAGATTTTTTATTTATTTTTTCTCAAAAAGTTAAAACATTTTTGGGTTACACCAATTTACAACAACCATTTGAAAACTTTAAAATTTTAAATGTTCACTGTTTAAAGTTAGATTTAAATTTTTTTTTAAGATTCAAGTAACATCTTTGAGTTGCCAACATTTTTTTTGCATTAAGCTGGCAGTTTTTCGTTTCAATATGGAAATATTTTTTAGTTAATTCTAAAATTAAATTTTTCATCAAATATATGTATGGAAAAAGACAATTATTCTATATTTTTAATAAAAAATTTATACAAATATTCAAAATTAATTTTAAAATTAAATAAATAAAATTCAATGATTGGGCTAATGTTTTACCACAAGGTTTTGTTTAAGGACCGACATTATTTAGCATATTTATCAATGATTTAAGTAAAGACTTGTCAAGCGAATGCGAAAAATACGCAGATGATACAAAAATTTTTAATGCAGTTACAAACAAATTAGAAGCAAATTTGTAAGGCGGGTTAATGAATGATAAAACAAGTATACTTTGAATAGTTTATTAAATATTTGTTGAGCTCTAACAATTTATATAGTTATATATTTATATACCACAAGTGTAATCACTAAAAATATCTCTGTTCAGCACTGAGAATGGAATCATTATTTATACCCATGAGTTCGTGTCAAGAACACGGGCTAGAAGCGTCTATCTTCTGAGATACGTGACAAGTGTATTAATTCTTACTTATCATTGCGCATCAGTTAGAAGATGATCAAATGATACGTAGGGTGTATTACAAATTTATTACAAGATGATTTAAACAAAATAACAGAATGGTCAAATAAATGCTATACAAAAATAATGAATACAAATATTATTTAAATGATAAACTTTTAAAACACGTGAAACTGAAATATGGAAAAGACTATATACTTATATTAGACCAAATCTTGAATATGCTACACATGTATGTATGGTCTAAAATTAACTAGCCTAAAATTAAGACGCATTGAGAGGAATCCAGAAATACAAAGAGCTACATGAAATGGATAGTATAAACTGGTATAGGAAGCCTTTGCATTTAATAGAAATGAAAAACAATATACTTATATCAAAGAATTAGTAAAATCAAATCAACAACGATCAAACTTTTTCAATAACAGAATAGTCAATGTCTGGAACAAACTACCATATGAATTTAAAAACGCTATTGATAAAAATAATGTTTTAAAAAGGAACTTTTAAACAACGAGTTGTTTAAGTCCGGACTTTTTTTTTTAATTTTTTTCAAAAGTTCTACTCTTCTTAACTACCATAAAAAATATTTAGGATCGCAGAAATATAATTATATAAATAAATCAGAAAAAATTTTTTAATGATATTTAAAAAAAACTGCTTGAAAAATATTTTTTTTCAAGTTTTTTAATTATCATGTTTTTGTTTTTTAAGAATATTATTTGTTTATCTTTAATTAGATATTTATTTTAACTACTCTCAAAAACTAAATCTAAATAAATATTGAGAGGAATTTTTATAAAAACATAAAAAATTTATACGTTAAATATTTATTAATAACGAAATAAAATTTTTTAAAAAAAGACCGGAGTCTATCTATCTATCTATTCAAATCACTTATTTCAAAAAATTTAAGAAAACATATTTAGGTAATAGATTATTTATAGCTAAATTTTTATTAAATAAAATAATTTTTTATCTGAAAAAGACGACAGAAAATTTGTCTTTTCTAAATTAAGATTTAAAATAAATTTAAAAATTTTCTAATCTAATTTAATAAGCGTAATTTGTTACAGTTTTGAACTAAATCTTAAACAAAAAAAGTCAAATAAAACTATACAGTTTGTGATGTAAATTTTTTGACCTAAAAACACACCTCTAAAGTAAACATAGACAAAATTTAGACGCAATAAAATCATGTCTAGAAAATTTCGTAATTTTAAAATTTTATTTCGTTTTTTCTAGCCTACTTTTTTACTAATTAAAGTTGAGCTAATTTTTAAATTTTGCATATTATGATCAGAATATTAAAATTGTTTATTTTTTGATAAAATTTTGAAGAAAAAAAAATTTTCTTTGTTAAAAATTTATTCGAATCAGTCAAAAAAATGTGAAAAAAAAAACTCTTTTTAAAAAATGTTAAAAAAAAAAAAAAAGAAAAAGAAAAAATTCCGGTGAAAATAAATCTCCATCTTCTCATTACTTTAAATTGGATAAAAGTTTTCAGTATCGAGAACTTTAAAATTGTTGATTTTCTTTTTTTTAAAATAACAAAAACTTTACAAAATTTTTTTAAAGAAAAAAGACAAAAATTATTTCAATTTTAATTTTTAAAAGTGGTCTTTCCTCAATAATTTTCAATGATAATCTATCATTTTAGATACAATCAATTAACTTCAATCCTAGAGACATGAATAGCCTTGAGATCACATTTAGGTTCGATTTCGAACAAAGCCGCACGGTTCTGTTGCTCGCCCTTTTTGACCCAATGGCCGTAAATAGTGAACGCGGCTGTGTCTATTATTTTTCTGTACGTCTTAAATCTGTACGGATTGTCGACCAGCTCATCGACACGAATTTGCTGCGGTTTGTTCTTGAGCGTTTTCAGCCTTTGTATAACCATTACGGTTAAAATGTAAACCTTAAATGTTTTTCTCGGATAGAACACTTTGTCAGGCTTGTTCTGGGCATCTCGCGAGAAAAACGGGCTCTCAAGCGCTTGCTGAGCAGTGAACCGCTTCTCGGGATCGACGACAAGCAAATTTCGGATGAGATCTTTGGCCTGCTCGGATACATCGTCCCATTCGGGCGAGGCAAACGAGTAGTTGCCCTCCATTATCATGCGCAGCATGATAATTTGCCGCCGGTGCCAAAAGGGCGGCGAGCCGCTCAGCAAAGTGAACAAGATGACTCCGCAGGCCCACATGTCTACCTGCATGCCGTAGCCGGACGCGTTGTCGTACATAGAACAGTATAAGGTCTCTGGTGCCAAATAGCCCGGTGTGCCGCACAGATCGCTCAGCGTTTGCTCCTCTTCGAGCTGAACAGCAAAGCCGAAATCTGAAATTTTCACATTCATGTCTTTGTCAAGTAGAATGTTCTCTGGCTTGAGGTCCCTGTGAACTATGTTACGTTTGTGCAGCCACAGAACCGCCTCCAGTATATTTCTCATTATGAAACGGGTCTTTTTTTCCGACAGTCGCACAACTTGTGTCAAGTGATCGAACAGCTCTCCATTCGGACACAACTCCATTACTATGAACACAAACGAGTCCGACTCGAATGTATCATGGATTTCAACTATAAAAAGAAAAGTCAAAAATAGAAAAAAAAAAAAAAAAAAAGTTAAAATAGTTTAATTTTACTAATGTTTGGATGACCTCCGATCATTTTCATTATTTCGATTTCTCTCAGAGTGGTTTCTTTTAATTCCGGTCCGCTGTACTCGACTATTTTAACTGCATATTCTTTTCCAGACGATTTTTCAATGCACTTGCGGACCACACTGCTAATACCTTTGCCGAGCACGTCTTTTAGCTCGTATTTTGAGTAAAATTCGCGGGCTTTTTCTCTGTCCGGAAGCTCGTCTGTCTCGTCATAAGCCATTTTCAAAAAAAAAAAATTTTTTTTTCTAAAAAATTTTAAAAAATTTATTTAATTTTAATATTTTATTTGCAAATTAAAAAATTCTTTTTTTTTTTTTTAATTTTTCTCTATGCTTCTGAATATTTTCGTTACTGCTCAAGTTTAGAATTTAAAATTATTTTTTTTTTTTTAATTATTATAATTAATTGGATTCATAAGAAAAAAAAGCTTAGAAGCACCCTCTGCTCTGTGCCGTGCTCAACATTATGCTAACATTTAGTTTTTATGCTTGGTACTAATTCACGTTTTGAATGCACATGATTGAAAACTAGATCAAAGTTTGATTTTAAAATCCAACCGGTAAATTTTGGTTGTAAATTATTTTTAAAAATTTTAATTCTAAGTTCACGTTTTTTGAATCAAAATTTTTATTTAATTTATTAAAAAATTTAAAAATTGCCCCACCCATCTATACCAGCAGGTGATAAAGTAATGTGAGATATGTTTTAGAAACGACTGAGTTTTGCGTACAAATTTGAGTCTAATTATGTCTGTGTGTTGCTTTCAAAGGGTGCAAACAAAAAAAAAAGTCACATGACTTGGTTAGACTGTGGCATACATGCAAAGCACTGCTTTTATACCATGTAGTGAAGCCTTTTTTAAAAACTTAAATTTTTCAAATTTAAACAAAAAACCAGCTAATAATTTTTTTGTTTAAATTTCATCTAGTTATGAAGATAATTTATAATTTGAGTATTGAAAAGAATCCGTGAAATAATCAAAGCTATTAGCTGAGAATTGTGAATAAATTATTGAGCTAGGCATATGCTAAGTAATATCTTGGCAACAATATATATTGTTTTTATTTAACTAAAGAAATATTTTAAAAATGTCTGAATAGACTCTCAAAACGTTTGTCTAAATAGTTACGATTTTTTTTTAAAACTACAGCTTTATATAATAAGAGCATCAGACTTAAATTATTTATTTAAGTATGTAAATTAAGGCAAATTTTTATTTTTTTGTGATAGAAAAAAAAATTTTTCTTTATTTTTGATTAAATGCCAATTTTTCTAAACATAAATTAAAGCATCTTGACTCAAAATAAATCATCTAATTAACTTAAGCATTATACTAACACTTTATCTAAATTAATATTTATTTTAATCAATTTTTTCTTTATTTATCAAATTATATAGCAATTGGAAAACATTTGAACCAAAAGAATAACTAAAATATTTAAAAAACAATTAGATTTTAATTGAAATTTTTAATTATTTCAATCACAATTCATATTTAATTTTTTATATTTTTTGATTTGAAAAAAAAAAATTAATTAAGATATTTTGTGAGTGGCGGCCACTAGACCGCCAAAAAATGGTGTTGGCCGTTTTGATAGCCGGGTGTGAAACCAAACTTTTAAAAAAATTTAAATATGAAATTTTGCTAGAGAAAAGAATTGAGTACAAGAAAAATCATTTATTTTTAGAGAAAAAATAATTTTTGCCTTAATTAAACAGAACTTATCTACTGAAGCTTATTATTATTATTATTAATTTAATATCTGATGATATTTTAATTCTAATAATTGTTTTTCCCGTTAAATGCACAATATTTTATTTAAAGCACAAAAATATATAATATCAATTGTTCTAATTTATTGATAATTAAAAAAAATTTTAAAAAATTCAGAAGTTTTTTTGGCAAGTGTAATTTAACGCCTTAATTGTTTTAAATTAATTAATTATTTTCATAACAAGACAATATTGAAATGATTTTTTTTTTGCAACTGTAACAAAACAATCCTACTTTGGGCATTTTTTTACAAAATTTTTTTATTATTTTAATTTTATTTCATAAAGAATATTTTTAGCTAAAATTTAAAATTATTTAATTTTTCACATATCATTTTATGAGTACACATGATTCATCAGACAATTTAAATAAAATTATTTTTAAACTAAATTTAAGCTTTTTAAAATTAAATTTCATAAATTTAAAATTAGCTTTTAAAATTGAAGAAAAATATAAAATTTTTGAACAAAAATAAATTTTTATTATTATACTAAATAAAGTGATATAGAAAAGGAAAATAATTTTTTCATTCATTCGAGTATTCGAAACTTTTGGACTTGAGATTTTGTTGAATTTTGAGTTTGTGCGAGTCGGCCTCGGAAAAAAACCAATCATCGTGCATTACATAAGTCGATTTTGGCTTAGACTGCAGATCGGAAGCTGAATTTCTTTTAAATTGAGCATTTGAATTAATCTGTTTAGCAATAGTTGAATCGCTTTGATACAGTGATTCTTTTCTATTTTTTCCAGACATGTTAAATTTGGACTCTTCCTTGAGGTCACGGTCCAAGGCCTTGGTTCTTTTGAGGTCAAAATTTTGGCTTGACTCATCCTCGGAGCTGATATAAAAATCGTCGCCTAGCTTCAAATTTTGTATTTGCGGATTTTGAGCTACTTCGTCCTCGTCACAATCGTTCTCGTAGCGAACCGAGCCCGAATCGCTCGATATGATCGAATAGGTCTTTTGAAAATTACGCAGCATAGTCTTCTTGGTCACGTCTTCTAGTCTAACCTCCACTGGCGTTTCTTCCTTATTCACTGTTTCCATTTCAACAAAATTTTATTTCCTAGTGAATAAAAATAAAAATAATTTTTTCAATTACTTTAATACTGACTAAATAGATTTGAACAAAAAGAAAAATGTTTTATTAAAATTTAATTAAATTTTATCACATTAAAAAATCAATAAAAATTTAAATGCAAGTGACACATTAGGCTAAAGTTTGATGCCATATGCGTCATTGAAAACTCAATTGCTATGAATGCTTCACTAGCTCGAACAAGCTCTCTTAGTTTAACACGCCAACTTTCCTAGCTTGATATATCACGCTAGTCATTTTTTATTATTTAGACGCCAAAATACTGTCAATTTTGGTTTATTTTTCAAAACTTAAAAATGAAATTTTTATTCTCATTTTTTTTTTTAATTATTTGCTCAAAAATCCTTGTAATTTGATGTAAATGTATTTTCCTAAATGCGAAAAAAATTCACAAGATAATTAAAGATTTTGTTTCCTAGAGAAGAATGGATTTTTTATCAAATTATATGTAATCTAATGTTTGAATTGAAAAAAACCGTTGATATGGCAAATTAGAATTAATTTTTGATAATCTTGATCAGAATTATTTTTGAATTAATCTAGTTTGTATTGCTTCAATTACTTTGCTTTGAAATGCCATTTGCGTATAACCTAATCAACGAAAAAATTGATTAATTAGTCTACTAAAGCAATGATTATTGATTTTGAAAGTATTTTAAACTTTTATTTTTAAACTTTTCTTTTATGGATAATAATTTAAAAAATAAAATAGAAGAATTAAAATTTCTAAGTAGCTTTAGGCCCAGTATGAATAACGAAATAATTTGAAATTAATTCATAGAAGATTTTTTTTCTTTAAGTAAAAAATCGATACTAATTTTTGGATGTAAAGTTTCGTTCTTTTTTTAATTATATATTTTGTTCCAAACTAGTTGAAAGGAAAATCTCTGAATAGCTGAAAAATTAAAATTCCGAATTAAATAAAATTTTTAAACAAAAAATCATTCATCTTTAAAATAAAAATCAAAAAAATAAATCGAATTAGACAACAAAAGCCATCATTACAGCTCTTTCTGACTAATACATTTCGAGAGTGTTAGCAAACACTTATCAAATTTATCTTTTAGAAATTTGAACGAAAATTGACTAAGCCTGATCTGATTTGATCTAGGTTTGAAATATGTGAATAATCTCAGATAGTATTATTAAATTTAAAAAAAAAAATGATTAACTCAAATGCTGAAATCATAATTTTGAATTTCTTTTATGATTATAACAATTAGTTTGTATTAGTCTTTCCTAATAAAAAACATCAAACAAAAAATGTCAATATCTAGCAGATATTTATGTAATTGGATTTTTTTTTTTTCGCATCAAACTCAAATTATAATATTTTAAAATTTAAGATATATCAAGAGTGATCAATATTTTTCTTTTAAACAGAAAAAAATTTTCTCAATTATTTTTTTTTGAATTAAAATTTAAATAAAAGAGTCATTTAAAAATGACTAGTGAGATGTAAAATTAGAAATTTTTTTTTTGCTTAAATTAATTTATTAATTAATGCAGACAAAAACATAAAAATAATTTTTTCAACCTGGGTTAAATAAATTTTAATCTAAGGTTTATTTTATTCAATTTAAAATTAAAGAACTATTTAACTTTTATCAAATTTCAATTTTATTTTTAAATTTAATTTTGTCTGCATTTGTTTAAAAATGATTCTTTATTTTGTTCCTATTTTACGCCATTTTAGATTAAATTTCAGCAATACTATTTTTATTTTTAAAGCTTTTAGTTCAATTAAAATCTAGATTCATGTTAAGTTAAAATGTTTCTCTAATGGCAAAAATTGTTTTAGTTTTGAACAAAAGAACTTTTATACTTTAAAAACTATTTGTATTTTAAAATTTTGCCTATTAATTAGATTGAAAATTAAATTATTTTTGAATTTATTTATTCAATTGAGAAAATTTTTTTTTATAGAAATTGAAAATTCTAAATATATTGTCATATTTATTGATGGTCCATTAAAAATCTTCTTAATTTTAAAAGCCACTCATTGTTTAAGATGGACCTCTCAGACACTACAAATATCCAAATCTCTAATTTCAATCTAAATAAAGCTCATAAAAAAACACAACTTTTATTTGAACTGGAAAAAGAAGAGAAAATTTAAAATTCTATCTAAAATGGCTCAAAAAATTTAAGCTTCTAATTTCTAATAAGTTGTCAAATATATCAAAAAATTAAATAACATATTTGTTAATATTTGGTTAAATTGAGTTTAAAAGTAAATTTTAAAATAAAAAACTTCACGTTAATTGATATTTAGGTTAATGACTTAGGTTTTTCTTTTTATATTTGTTGATAAATAAATCAAGTAAAGTACCTGAATCCTTGGCTAAGGTATCATCGAAGAAAATTATCTTCAAAAGCAAATACTTGAAAAAAACATAAATAATGCTTGATTTTATTTTTCTATTAAATAAATAAAAATAGATAAAAGCCTTCTTTTGAATAATTAATTTGAGTCTAGTCTTACAGAGAGAGAGAGCAGTTAGTGTTCAAACTAAAGGTGCCTGGACTAATTGTTAACAAACGATTTAGCCCAAATAATCAAAATTGAAAACATTCTTTTAATCATTGATTCCCGAGCGAGTCCAGTCTGAATCAAACAATAGCTGATATTATCTTAAATCATATTTTGAACAATCTGCTAATCAACAAATAATTGAAAATTTATCTTACTGCAGTTGGACGCTTATCGCGCAATCTTACCAATTTTCTCAATCTCTATCTAAGCCAGTCTAATCCCATCAATATTTAACCAGATCCACTATTTGTCGAAATATCTTTGACATTTGAACAATGAAGTGGTCTCAAGAGGCCCTGATTCTCGTGCCGGCTTCATTCAAACTTTCCTAGGCACGTCCACATAGATTGTCTATGTTTGTGTGTGTCTCTATGTGTATGTGATTGTAAGAATATGATTTTTATTAAAAATAGATTTGAATAGCAAGACTATAGTAGATAGTCAAGATAAAATAAACTATTTAATTCAAATGCTTTATTTGTTTTAAAAGAAAAATTAAAATTTAATTGAAATTTTTATTAATTAAGAATAGTATTGTTCAGGCTAAACATTTATCTTAGTCGACTTGCGGCTAATTTCATCGACAATAAATCAAGCACCTATGAAAATTAGACCATATGCACACACATACACATACATTCTAAATATAAAGATAAATGTTTATAGAAACGAATCCAAATGTTAGCTTTTAGCAGACCTTGAAATAAAGCAATTTTTTTTCGCCTGCTTTTCTTCTAAACTTCTTAAATTACTTTTTTATTGATTTTTTTTTCTTAATAGTTTTCTAAATCGATCTCAAATAAGTAATAGCTTCTTTACAGAAGCTAATGCTCTCATGATTTACGTAACCAAGTCGGACTTTATGCATCACTTGAAAAATTTGATTAATTAATAGTTCTAAAAGCTTCTTTTTTTTTTTCTAAATTGTTCAAATGAGTACTAAATTGTTGTCAAATATGCAATAAGAATCTAGATTTATAGCTGCGGATAGGATGGACACAAATCAATAAGTGATGCCGAGTGAGTTAGACAGGCAGTGAAGCGAGCAAATAAAACTAAATAGATAAAAAAAAAAAAAATTTGTTTCATGTTCATATTCGATATAAAGCAGATGCTGGCCATTTATTTAGTTTTTTATTGTTTCAATAAAATGGAATGAAAAGGAAAATTATTTGTATTTGAATTTTTAATTGAATTTTAGTTCAAATCTCTTGAAATGTTTGCCCAGTCGGCCATCTATATAAGAAATCTAAGTTTTGTGCGATAGTGTCGAGTCAATTTAGCTTTCAATAAAGTCTAGCCCCGGGGTGTAATTAACTCTTCACATTGTCAATTAACTTCCGTGTAGTCACCTTGGCTGTCTTTTCTCTCAATCTCTATTTTTTTAGTTCAGTCTCTTTGTTTACTGTGTTTAATGATGAGAAAAATATCTATTCAATAGTCTAATGAAGATTTAATTAGTTTTTTTTTCTGTTTCAGAGTTTGTCAGAGTGCTAAATGAGCTGTACGGTCTAGTTCAGTTTTCATGCAAATCAAGGCTTTCGTGTCCATATCAACTAACTCGAGGCATTTTCAAAGGTATGCGCTCCTAAGGCCAATATTTAGACCGACTCAATAAATAAAAATTTAACTTAATAAATTTAGTGATTTATGACTCTGTCTCGAGTGGAACATTTACACCCGAATTTAGCAATTTGTCATTTGTCCATTTATATCTAATCTCAGCTTATGATTAATTATATTTTTAGAAATTAATTTTTATATAAATATAATCAGATTTATTATATTTTTTTCTCAGTTCCAATAGTCAAATTTCTGAGTCTTCTTTAGAAAATCCGCTTTTTTTTTTGTTTTTTGCTTTCGTGTGTACATGCTTTATATAAACAGTTCTGTTACATTTCTAAAAAAATCAAAAAAGTTTTTATTAGATTTACGCTTGAAAAAATTTGCTTCTTCAAGCTGTAAGCAAGTCTGTTTTAGTACTAAATTAGAATTAATAGTAATTAAATTTCATAGAAAAAATATGTTTGTTTTGATTTATTATTTTTATTTTAATTATTTAGGATTTTTTCACTCATATTTATTATTTAGCGCTTTCTAATTGACTTTGATAAATAACAAAAATTTATATCTTCAATAAATAGACAACATTCAAACTTTTTATTTGTTATGTGTTTAAATTAAATGAATAGTTTTAATACTTTATACAACACCGGAATTAAAGCGCTTATGCATTTTCATGCTTGCAAGTTTGAAATAAAGCGCTCTTTTTATTATTTAGTAAAGTACATGCATTGCTTAAAAATAAACAACGCATTTCTAAATAAGAGTAGCAACTTCTCATTTTTTATTTAACAGGCAGCTTACTAAACTGAGAACCAAAATAAAAAAAAATGAGCCTGATACAAAAATCTAAAATTAAGGCTAATTATTTGTCTTAAGAGCTGATTTTCCCAGTAAAAAAACATCAATTTCCAGTCCAGTCACTTTTTCAGTGTATCTTAATTTTTTAATTAAAAACGCATATGGCGAGTTGACTATAATGCTCCCTTAAGAAGACTATCAGAGAGAAGAGTCATACCAATGTTTCACTTGATATAGCCAGATTGGAATATAAACTGTCAAAAATGAATAATATAAAAAAAGATTTTATTGTTAATATTTTCAAAAAATAAAATTAGCATTTTTAAATGTTATGAATACTTTGGCAATATTTAAATAAGAGAATAAAAAAAGTGCTTGTTGTAATTCGAGAGAGTATCAGGCTATAAATAATTACAACGATTACAAATTTAGAGATCTTGTTGAGGATGTCAAAAAATGATTGTTTAATTAATTAAATTTGTTTTATTTGATTTAAATTAAAAAAAAAAGAATTAGTATGAATAGCATAAAATTAGACGTTCGTTTATCTAATGGTTTTAATATTTAATCTCGTTAGAGATTTGAATAGTCCGCCTAGAGAGTAAGAGAGAAGAGAGAGAGAGAGAGATGCATACAATTAATAGTCATTTGGTCATTTAAAGAATTAGCATTTAAATCAGGTGAAATTAACGTAAACGAGTTATATAATTGGCTTCCAGTCAAGAAGTTATTAGTTTAAACAATTAATTTAAATTCATAGATAAGATATCTTGAATAACTAATTAGACAAGAGTTGAGATAAGAGTTTTTGGATCATTTTGCATAAATAAACCAGTCCTCTTAAGTGTCCTCTTATGAATCAAAGTCTTATTAAAGCCATATCAATCAACCTGTCAATGGTTTGTTTACCCGAAAACAAAACATCGATAGCTATTGATTGAGCTATTCGAAAAATAAGGACAAGCGAAACTTTTTTATTTTTGTTCTTAGCGCTATACACAATCAACACATGTTGATCTGTGCTCTATAATTAACTAAACGTTGATTGGCTTCAACCTTTTTGTTGCGTTTCTTTTGTTTTTTTCTATAGCTAGTTTGAAACGGCCCATGATTTTAGATCAGTGGGCTATCTAGCTTAGCTTAGCTTATATAACAATCACAGCTATCAAATTTAATTATGTCTTTAAATATCTGGAAATTATGTAATTAAAGTTAGAAGAGGAGTCGTGTCGAGATAGATAAGTTGATTGAGAGGTATTTAGCGCAAATATTTTTTGTTTTAATTCCATTTGAATGGACAAATGGTTCTGTTAGCATAAGATATTTTTCAATATTTTTATGCCAGAATATGATGCAATTCGAGTGTTTTAAGCAAATATTTTTCAGGATCAAATTATTTTAAGCTATCTAAACAATTTGCATTATAAAAAATAAAGACTAAAAGAGAAAGAGAGAGAGAGAAAGAATAAAATAGTTTAATGGATTTTAGATTTTGAATTTGGAGCTATAAAAGCGCTGTCGCAGCATGGCGACATTTGCGCCATCTACAGATCGATATTGATTAGTTTGTAGCGTGACTGTTTGCGATTTAATTTTGGGAATTGTTTCTTTTAATTATAAGTTTCTTTTGTTGGCCTCCACTAGACCGCTTGGCACGAGCTATTTTATCTCGCGCAGATAAACTGTCCGGGAATAGTTTTCCAAGCTATATATCTACTTTTAAAGCACGTGAACTATCTACTTTCTCAATCAAATTATTAAGATTTGTGAGCCGATCATCAGATATTTAAGAAAATCATCAGAATTTAGATAAGATAAAATATCCATCAAGCGCTCTGAAACAAAAATATAATTCTCTTTTTTTTTTTTTTTATTTAAAAACAATCAGGCTGCGACTTGAGAACAACGAGATTGGCAAATATTTGCTAAGAACAAGCTTTTCCTTTCTGACAAAATTAAATATCAAAGCCTGACGACAGGAAGCTAACACTCTTGCTCTGTTTTAACGTCATTAAAGTTGAGAGATATTTAAGAAAAAATATCATCAATTTTATCAATAGTCGTCAAGAAAATTTTTCAACAGTTTTATTTTAATTCCTTTTTTTTGAGATCCGATCTGAAACAGACCTGACTGCATCGAGTTGATCATCTAAGCCGTAAAAACCCTTTAATTGAAAATTGAGGGACCAGCTTCGACTGGGGATCAACTCGATGCAGTCACCTCTGGAATTATTATTAGAAAACCAATTCAAAAAATGAATATAAAAAGAAACATTTTAAATTTTATTTCATGTATTCAACTTATTTTTGTCTTTTTATTAAAACATACCATTTTTAACTTACTTACATTTTTTTTAAACTGAAGGAGCTATAGCTCGGTACAGATATACAGGTAAATAAATGATCAACTGGATGTAGTCGCCTCTGTGTCAAATCGGAGCCTTCGCTCAAAAAGGCACTTAGATAAGGGATGAGTGTTTCCATATGCTCTACCAGGAGTGGAAAGGGTTTTAAATTGATTTAATTAAATTTGAATTTATTCATATTTAGAAAAATTTAATAAATAAGTAATTAAATAGATTGAAGTTTTTCAACAAATTAAATGAAGAATAATTTTTATTGTTGTGATCAGGATTAATTAAAGATAGCATTAAGCATTCTAAAGCAATATTTTTTTTTTGTTATCTAGAAATGTAAGAGAATAAAATCTATAAATTAAAAATTCAAAATGAACTTTATTTTGAAAAGCAGTAATTTTAAGACTGACCTAAAAACTATAAATTAAATTTATTGATATTGCAATTTTGATTAGGGGTTAATTTAGATTAAGAATGGCATGAGAGAAAAAGAATCGAATTTGTGTTATATAAGTCGAAATCCAACTAGTATTAAAAATTTATTAACTTTTTTTTTTTTTTTTATTTATGAATCGATTTGATTTTTATTTTTAAATCAATAAAAATCTAATTTTTTTTAATGGACACTTAAATAAATATAATTAGACCGAAGTATTTTTTGTCATTTAGAACTAATTTTAAAAGTTAATAATCGATGTGATAAAAAAAAAATATGTATACATAGTTTTAATTTTTTTTTTAGCTACAATAAATAAATCAATAAAATAGGCCTAGGTAAATAAAAAAAAAACAAAATAGATAAACTAAAGCTGATTGCTTGAAGAAAACTATTGAAAAGTTTTTACAAAATGATAAGCTGATCAACTGTTATCGATCATTAATTTTTTTTTAATCAAAATTACAATCAAATCTTAGCTGAACAATTTTATTGAATTTAAATCTTATTTTTTTTTCAAATTTTAGTGTTAAAAAAATTAATTTTTGATCAATCATTTAAATATTGATACGAAAAATAAATAGCTTTTATCTTCTGACATGTTGTCTTTGTATAAACGAAAAAATATTGTCAACTCAATCAAACAAAATAATATTTAAATTTTTTAAAAATTTAAACTATCATTTATTTTCACATTTTCATTCTCAAAAAATTTTTAATTTTTATTATTTCATTCTATTTTAATTGTTCATTATTTTTATATCGATAATGAAAAATTTTATACAATTTTTTTTTTAAATTAATTAAATAAAAAAATTATATGTCTAGTAGCGATTTATGCCGCTCATCAGTGTACTGAAGACTAAAAATCATCAAATTGATATCAATAACCAAGACAACGATTAGGATATAATTACTGTTTTTTTTTATTTAAAGAATTTTCAAGATTAATTTCAACAAAATTAAAAGATTATAGAAAATCATAGAGCATAAATAGTTGTCGAAGATATCGCTAGTCGGGATCTATTTATACAAATATATATATTCACATATCCACAACAATCTATTCTAACCACAGTCTATAATTCAATTAGAATAATTTGATACTATGTTTTAAATTTCAATCAATAGAAAAATAAATATTGCCACTAAAAGAAATAAAGAGAAGAAAAAAAAACTAATAAAAAAAAACCTATTAAAATTAAATATATATTTTTTTTCTTTTTTTTTTAGATACCGAAGCTAGAACAGCTGCTAGTTGAAAGAAATTTAATTTAGAATTCAATTTAATTTAATATGATATGCTAACAAAATGTATATAATTTTAATTATTTGTTTTGTTTTGGTCCAAGTTGATTCAATGGGCACCTATGTGAATTTAGCGGATAAAAAAATACCCGAAGAAATAGCCATCGGCTCCTTGATCTCGGACCTAAGTGAGCAATCAACACTTGTCAAACACGACTCGGAAACCCATTACACATTTTTAGACGACATAAAAACCTCTATTGAAAACATGTATTTTTTGCTCGATGGAGTAACCGGACGGCTCACATCGAAGCGCTATTTGGACCGAGAAAGCATGTGCTTGAACAAACACTGCTCGAATTCTTGTCTTCCAAACGGAAACTGTGCCATTGATGTAAAAATTTTGCAAATACCAGCTTACACTATTTTTAAATTTAGAGTAGAAATTGAGGACATTAACGACAACAAGCCTTACTTTAGCTCTGGTTATCAGGTACAAAAAATTGCCGAAGATGTAGCCATTGGCCACATGATACCCATAGAGCCCGCCTATGATCCGGATTTTGGCCTCAATTCGGTTCAAAGCTACCGCTTGCTGGACAAACACGTCCCTTTCGAGCTCGTTCTAGACGAGTCTCTAGCTCTCAAAGTAACCCAGCAACTTGACAGAGAGTCTGTGGCCAGTTACAACTTGACAATTGAGGCGTGCGATGCTGGCAAGCCCTCGCACTGCGCTCAGGCCCTCATACACATTTCACTCATTGATGTAAACGACAATAAGCCAAAATTCGAGCAACAAAGCTACCAATTTAAAGTGTCCGAGAACGAACTAAATTCGTCTACAATTGGCTTTGTAAGAGCCGTTGATTTGGATCAAGGAGCCAATTCGCTTATCAAATATTCTCTAATCAACAATCCTGGCAATTATTTTAGTCTAGATGAAAACACTGGCGAGCTTAAATTGATCAAATGGTTCGATTATGAAAAAGAAAAATATTTCAGCTTGAATATTGAGGCCAAAGACCTTGGTCTTAGGTCTCTACAAGCCTATACAAATGTAGAAATTCTAGTCCAGGATTTAAATGACAATAAGCCCGATATTTCGGTTAGTTTTTTGAGTGAATTTTATAGAAATGAGACAAATGGTCACGTGAGTGTTTATATAGAAGAAAATTTAGAGTCAAATAAATTTCTAGCTCATGTTCAAATACAAGACAAAGATAAAGTAAGCGCATCGTGTTTGGAATGGAACGTTTTTTTGAATGACAAAGAGCTTAAATTACCAAGCATATTGGAAAATGATAGAAATTATTTTAAAATAAATAAGCTTAATTCAGAGTCGTTCACACTTAGTACGGGATCAAGAAATCTAGATAGGGAAATAGAAGCCAGAATAAATGTAAGCATACGTGCCACAGATCAAATGAACATTGTTTTTTATAACTTTACAATTGAGCTTTTGGACGAGAACGACAATGCTCCCATGCTTGACAAACAATCATTTGATTTGAACATAAATGAGAATAATTATGTCGACCAATTGATTCACAAGTTTGAAGCTAGTGATCCGGACTTTGGCCAAAATGGAATGCTAATCTACACATTAGAGCCTTCGGTTGATTTTGTCTATATTGAACCATTGACTGGCTATCTAAGAGCGTCAAAAGTGTTCGACAGAGAGCTTAAGTCACTGTACGAATTTTACATAGTGGTCAGAGATAATCCGGCTAATTTTTCCTTGTCCAAAAGCACAAAAGCCAAATGTAGACTTAATATAATCGATTTAAATGACAACAAACCGTTTATAGTCTACAAATCTAAACTATATAAAAATATTACGCTAAGAGTTGAGGAAAATTTGCCTCTTAACACTCAAATAGCCTCACTAAAATGTATAGACAAAGATTCAAGTTCAAAAGTTCTACTCTTTCTAAATGACAAGCTTAATTTTTACAATTCAAATGAGCTAACGTCTCGTTTGCCATTTAGAATAGCACCAAATGGTTCATTGACAAACATAATGCAATTGGACAGGGAAGAACAAGACATGTACGAATTTGAAATTGTTTGCACAGATAGCAAATACAATGCTAGCTTAAATGTGACAGTGTATGTAAATGATTTGAATGATAATTGTCCGCGTAGTTTACATAAAAAAGAAGAAAATGTTAAATTTGTAAACATGCTTAATTTGAGCTCAAGTGATTTAGTTTTTAGTGAGATGTATATAGATGATGATGACTTAGGTCAAAATAGTGACATTAAATTTGAGCTTATTGACTACAAGGATAGAATTAGTTTAAATGTGAGCAAAATGGCGGATAAAATCTACCAAATTAGTCTTGGTGTGCTAAATTCGAGTTTGTTTAGCCAAATTGGCAGGTACCCGATTAGACTTAGAGCTTGGGACGCTGGCGAGCCTAGTTGTGAGATAATCGAAAGCTTTATTCTACTTGTTGGAAATAATGAATATTCAAATCGAAGTCTTTTGATGGAAAGATTGCAAAAATTTGCTTTCGTTCACATGCCGCTGCTGAATGGCTCAAGAGTTGTTTTCATGGTCGTTTTATTTGGCTTTTTTGTGTCAATGACAACTTTTTTGTTTATTTTGTTGCTTGTTTTTGTATGCAAAAAAAATCGCTTGAACAAAAAAAGAAGAGAAATAGACGGACTTAAGGTGAGAAACTATAGACTGATGGAGGCGGTCAAATTGGAGGCCAGCAATCGGTTCAGCTTGAGCACGGATCAAAGCGGCGATTCGGTGGCGAGCAACACGACCAAGGAGACGACAAGTCCGAGTCCGTCGTCCAAGTCCGCCCAGCAGATGACTTTTTACGAGCTGACGTCTTTTCAGAAAACGAATTTGGTGCGCGTGTCGGACTATTCGACTGGTTCAAGTGAAACTGGTGAATGCAACGAAATGAACGATTTGACAAGCAAACAAAAACAGCTTACATACAATGATGTGGAAATATTTAGCCAAGAAGAACGAGTGCCGTGTTTAGTCGATTTATACAAGAGCAGTAATTATGCACATTATATTAGAAGTTCAATTGTTTAAATTATAAAGCTTAATTTTGGATAAAAGAAAATTTATCAGTATTTTTCGTTTTGCCGAATTTTTATTTGTATATTTTGATTTAAATGTTTTTTTTCTTATTTTTTTTTGAAAATATATATTTTATATGTAAAATAAATGTTTTGAAAAAAAAAAATTTTTTCTCATATTTACCAATCTCAAAAATAATAATGAACATTTAAATGCATTTTTCTTAGATTTTCAATTAAAAAAAAATTTGTCAAAATTTTCTAATTAATTAATTAAAATTGGCAAAGAGATAGAAAATAAAAATTGAATAAGAAAAATAAAAATAATTTTAATTTTTATCAAATTCAAATTTATGAACTAGAAAAGGTTAACATCCGGTCTTTTAAAAAGCTCCTGGATAAGCACCAAATGATGGAAATGATGATTGAGCAGAGTTGAGTGATTGTGAACCGTACAATGAAAGTGGAGTCAATTGAGCAGCAGCTTGGCTGAATTGAGGGGTTGACAAGGCAGCAGTTTGATCAAAGTTAAATGATGAGCCCAATGTTGAAAATGATGATGGCAAAGCAGAAGCAAATGATGCTTGACCCAATGAAGCTTGGTTGAATTGAGCTGATGGAAAAGCTTTAATTTAAAAGTTAAAATAAAAATAAATTATTTTGTTTTTTAAATATTCTAGTTAAATTACTGTTGAACATTTTTTGATTTCTTTTTTAAATTTATTGATGATTATTGTATGAAAAAAAAATGATATATTTATACTATAAAAAAAAATTAATTAAAGCTTGAATAGTTCGTAATAATAACTAGTTTTCAGAATTTTCATTTTTTTTTTTTAAATTAAATAAATTTTGTTGTCGATCAAAATGATCAGTGAGTTAATAGATGCATACTTGCTTCTT